>JAOVVI020000082.1:0-47225 GCA_028571085.2 Nepenthes alata
AAAGAGGCACTCTGTGTGGGTGCCTTAGCAAGTTCCGCCCGCAGCTGTTGGACTTCCTCTCGATTAGCCCTCAGTGACTCCATCTCCGAGCGAGACTAGGCAACCTCTTCGATAATCTGGCTAAGGCTCCCGGCCAAGTTCTGGAGCTGCAAAAGAAGCAAGTTTATTAAGGCGCAGGCAACAGAAAATAAAGCAAGTGAAGAAGCGGTGAATTACCTTGGAGACCAGAGGATCAGGACCTGGGCCACGCTCCCCAAGGGCCTCGGACTCTTGCGGCTCGCTCTCAGGCGCCGCAAAAGCTTCCTTAGGCACACGCTCCGCAGCCATAAAAGGTACCAAGGAGCCTGCCCCAACATCAACGTCCTCGCCATGAGGCTCCTCCAGGACATCAGCAGGGCGCCCTGACGGACTTTCAGTCTAGACTGCAACGGGATGCTCGGAAGGACCGCGAGAAGTCAGGTCAACAGCGCCTGCTTCCTCAACCCCTGCTGTCTCTCAGACCAGCTCTACTATCACTCTTCCCTCAGCCTCCTTGGCAGAGTCCCCACCACCTATGTCCTCGGAAGGGTGGCCAATCTGGTCCGAGACATCACCAGGAAGATTAGCGGGAACTCCGGGAGTAGAATCATCATTGAAAGACTGAATGTCCGGGGGCTCCACAATCTGTACAATCGTCCCCGAAGACCCACCGAGAGGATCAACAGATGAAGCAGAAGCAGGACCTTCAATCCCCGAGGACTCTAGTAAAGGACTAGTCCTCAACCTTTTGAAAAGAGGGGCAATCACAGCGTTGTCGTCAAAATCGTCATCATCATCATCATCGGACGAGGGGAACTCAACGATGGCCACCGGAAGTTTCGAGCTCTCGACCGGAGGACTCTTCTCCATGCACTCAACAGACCCGTCAATCCTCAGAGATTTTTGTCTCCTCAGCCTTTTCTTCTTTGACTTCTCAGAAGGAGTGGCAACAAAGGTCTCGAACCGTGGCCCCCGCTTCGCCTTCTCAAAGTTCTCGGACGAAAGTCAGATGTTGCGTTTATTCTCGTGAAAGCTCCCGAGATTGGCCATCACCAGGTCTGAGAACTCCTTCACTGCGTCCCTCTCGTCCTTTGAGGGATCCGAGCAGTACTGGCTAGCCACGTTTCCCCAAGCAATGGGGATGGCCCAATTCTCCTAGACGCCCAGGAAGAAGAAGTTATCCTTTCACCTCTTGGTGGAGTCCGGGTTTCCCCCGCACATCACTAAAAAAGTCCGGGCGATGGGTCATGGTAATCCAATTAAGGTTATGTGTAAAACGAAACATAACCTTGACCATAAGTGCGTCCAACAGCTTATCATGACAACGGGCAAAGACGCACAAAGAAGCCAAATACCTGATTGAGTTTGGTTGGAGCCTAGCGAGATGAACGCCAAGGTTCATCATAATCTGATAGAGCTCTTCTGGAACAGGAAATCGAAGCCCACTCTTGAGGTGGACTACGTACACGGTGATGAATCCGTCAAATGGACACCACGCCCTCTCACAGGACTCCGGAACCACCATGGCTATGGAATCACGGATTCTATACCGTTCTCGAATCTCCTCGAGCCTGCCGAGCGTCATGGAGGAAGCAATCTCCCTTACCCCAGGTGCCATGGAAAACGAGAAGAAAAAGACAGAGGAAGAACGAAGAACAAAAGCTTCAACAAAGGGAGAAAACACTTGGCAACGAAAGCGAATGCAGAGGTGAGGAGTTGAACATGAGAAGGCCAAGTTATTAATATTTTTGAAATTCAAAAGGGCGCACTCATTGCCCTTCGCCACGTGTCGTTCGGCCAATCGCTCCAAAAAAATCGTGGTCTTGGCTTCCCAAGGCGTCTGTTAGCCCGTCAATCCAGCATTTAATGCTATGCAGAAGCCCAAACGGCGGCACTGGAAAGGTCTCAACTCAAAAGAAGCTCTGGGACACTTCTCCACCAAACCTAGCATCATATTTCCTCCAAGGACACACATGGTCTCGGACTAGCATTGCAAAAGGCCTAAACCCAAAGATGAACGACCATGTTCTTACCTCCTCAGGGATGTCCTTCTCAGGCGATAACGGGCACACGAACAAACTGTTACAGGAAAATGTCAACTTCACAATAAGAGCAATAACATGCCAAACAGTCGAGGACCTCGAACCATTTGGTATGGGGGGCTATGTTGGGTCCTAATATTATGGCCCATAAAACACAGCCCAAAGAAGATGCGCAAATTCACGACCACGAACCAAGAGGATAGGCAAGCCCAGGAGACCCAAAAGGCCAATTTAGTTCCTTGAGCTAAATTGGCCTTATAAGCCCGAGAACATGGGCTAGTGTCCCAGAAACCCAAGTGGCGACAAAAGTCCACGAGGTTCATTTAATCAAAAGGAGCTCAAGGACGCTAACGGGCTGACGTCATCAAGAAAACCCGAGAAACGTCCGAGAACCCTAGCCCCACAAATCCAAGGACTAGGAAAATGATCAGAGGACCTTCTAACAGACAAAGACAGCCTTGACGTCTCCGCACAAGAAGCCAAAATGACCAAGTATGTCAACTCAGATAGCTCATTGTGATCAAGAAGCCCGAGGACCCCAGACGTTCCTTTAAACCCCAGGTTAGTCCGAGAGGTCAGCAAAGACCCGAGGACTCTCCGCAAGGAACCAAAGATCTATCAATCATCAGAAGAGCCATCAAACGTCCGAGAGCTTTCTCCCTCAAGGAGTCCGCACACTCACAAAGGGACAAGACATGCGACTTAAGGACGATGACTATCTCATACACGGTCGTGAGCGCCAACTAAGCAACTTCACTATTCCCAAGAAGCACACGCTATCATGAAAAATCCAAACGGCTCCTGACACGCGGTATCAGCAGGGCTGGCGCCCCTGACATGCCATATCCGTAGAGCAGGCGTCGCATCCAAGGGACAGGTGACAGGTGTCCCTGACACGCCGCACGAGTAGAGCAGGTGGACAGCCTCACAGCCATACGCCAGCCGCCACGTGTCCCTTCCCCAACGGCACAATTTTTTCCTATAAATACCTCGTAAAATCCCTATTCAAGGAGATTTTTCTCCTCTATCCGAACAAGAAGGAAAAGGCTCTTAAGCTTCAAAGATAAGAGAGCTTTCTACGTAGGGAGACTAGGAAGAAAAAGGGAAGACACTCCCACGAAACTTGTATTTTGTAACACTTCCACCTATAATGAAATATTTTCAAAGGCCTAGAAGCTCGTGATTTTTTCTCATTCAATGGGAGGTTTTTCACGTAAAACCCGGTGTCTTTCTCTCCCTCTCTACATTTTCGCATCATCTAACATTTGTGTTGCACCGGACCCCGAAATCTGGAACGCAATAACGCCCACACTTGTATCCCTAGCAAGCAAGTAAATCACAACTTGTGAAGACATTCATTTTGATGTGACATCCCATTTATCTATTTATGTACGGACCCACTAGTATAAATGGATAAATATGACATCACATTGCCCAAGGGTATTAACAAGGCATCTAAGTGTATCCCCTAAACATTTTTCTTCATATTCCCCAGAAAGGGGACTTGAAGTGCATACACCTTTAAGGAGTTTGTTGAATGAGAGGCAACACAAGCAAATTAATATGGCAGGTTTTGAAACATCAGAACGGTAGGATGGGAAGGATAATTCAAAAAGACTGCCATGTAATGTAATATTCTTCAGTAAGTCTGATTTTGGAGGCATACCTGAGGTCCCAATCTCGAGTCACGTCCCAATAAAACGAATATGTAGAGTTCAAGACACTTGACAACAACCAGAGAGGTCGATAAATATTTGTCCATCTATCAGGGAAGACATGGTACTTGAGCGCTGATAGAAAAATCACTGGAACAGCTGTAGAATATTTTAAAGCTGAAATATAAATCACAAAATATAGTTATTGTGATATGATGGATACACTCTGGTTGATCTAACTTCTAAAACAAGAGAGAAACAATCCAACTTAATTATTAACCAGCAGCTAATTCATCACACATACAAATAGAAAATGCTTAATCCATCTCGCCTTCTCCACCCCCAAAAACGTTTTAAAAAGATTATGGGGATGTAAAAACAAAGTTCACAAGAGAATTTCTAGCAGACAGATAATTCTACTTTCCACATCTCACAAATGCCAAAAGCAGAAAAGTTAAATTTGACAAATCTAGCAAACAACAGCATCAATTTGAAGCATGAATTTCTCAATGTGAATTTTTTGTCCAGGGGACTTCCAAAAACGAAGGAAATCATAAATATATATATTCAAAAGCAGAGAGAGATAAGGTAAGCTTTCATCTAAGAACAGAAAATCATTTTATAGAAATGTCAACCGCTCAATATGTTGAAGACTTACTGTATTGTAAAATCTGGCCACTCAATACCCATGCTTAGACAGTTTCATGCATGCAAATCATAAAAACATTCACAGACTCATTTCACAAGTTCAAATTGGTGTGAAGAGCCAACCCAAAACATTACATAGAAAATATAAAGCAACAAGAAAAGAATGAGCAACTCAATAATTTTACCATTGAGAAGGCTTGATTTCTCTTCCGTGTCTTTGTACTGCCGAAGACATTGGAAGAGACGAAAAATGTAAGGTAAAACAAGAACCAGTGGAATTGCAACTGAGTGGCTTCCACAAACAGAATCGGCTTCAAACCAAGCAATGGTAGCAACCTAAAACATGAAAGAAGATCAATCTTACTAGTCTGGAAGCAAGGAATTAAAGTAGTGTCAAGGAAGTGGATGAAGGAATGCAACAACATTTGGAAGCAGGGAATGATTAAGTATTCTCTAGATGTTTATGAGAGCTTAGGACAGTAAAGAAAGAAATCAGAAGTTTACAAATAAATATGCAAAAGAAAATGATGGAAAAATAAATAAAATAAACTACCTAGGACAACTCTTGGAGCCAAAGAACTATGCTAGCAAAACTAGCCCCTTTTAGATGGGAAGTTGAGGGTTCAAGGGGCTTGGCCAAATTAATTACCCCCCCCCCCCAAAAAAAAAAAACTGAAAGGGGTTATTGCTTCCATTAAAAAAATTAAGAAAAGAAAAGGTGCACCTCCTGACCGAAAGCCAATTAATCAAGGACAGACAGCATTATAAATACTTTAAAACATTTTTTTGATTATACTCCATCAATAGGAGAAATCAGAAATATATTCCACCAACCATATTTCCTGGGTACCATGTGACTGCATGTCATCCTAAAAGATGGACAAAGGCTACAGAAATCATAAGGCATTCATGCTTGTCAGAAAGTCCTGTGTTCTGAATATCCTTTTTCGCATTGGTAGTCAGGGTAAATCATCCATATGAATGCATCACTGCATCAACAAAAGATACCAACCTGACGATGGACCATACGGCATGCTGAACGCTCCAAGTCTGAGAATACCTGCATTAAATTGACAATATACATATAATTAACAATGAACTAATGGATTTTGCTGAAACTCTTTCAACCCCCACAAGTTGATAATTTTCATGTTACTCCAACTTCACAGTGCACAGACCAACCAAGGATAAGAATGTGATGGTTTGAGAAGCAATGAACCTTGTAATATGCAGCAATCTAATTGACTTTAAAATATGCATGTAGAAGTAATCGACAATTATATTTCAAACAGATTGGTCACTTTGGGAAATCAAAACTAAAACAAGAATTATATTATAACAATATACAGTCTTCTAAACCTTGCAATTCAACATGTGGATTAAATGAACAGGATATGTGCCAAAATGATAGTTTGCATGGATTATTTTCCCAGGTAGATGGGTGACTTTCATTTAGTAAAGCCAACAGCTCTCAACAGTCTGCAAAGAGGGACAAGGTCTCCAAATCCACACACATATACTAATTAAAGGATGTGACCATTGCAATCAAACGAAAAAGTGACCATCAAGAACTTGTCACCCATAGGGTTCTGGGTATCCCATCTATCAAACTGCGTTTGGTAGACCCATGTAATGCATATGATGATCTTTCAAAGCTAACCATGATTACCAAGCCTGAACTACCCCATAAAAATATGGCTTCTCACCCAAGAAAAAAATGCATAGAATTTTTTTTCTTTCGGTTGTTAAAAAAAAAAAATTCAATTGCCACAAGTTTAACACCACAGTTCGACACAGTGACCCTCTTCAATAATTGTGATTCGAAGGTGTTGAAATGTTATTCATAGACTGGTCTCTATCCTCTTCTGGTTGGGAAGGGGAGAAATAAATCAAACAGATGAATTAGAACCAATGTCTGGAAGAACCTTTCCACAAAAGGCCCCAGCACACACCAAAGGTTTTTTTGTCCTTCCCCAAGACAGCCATTTCCAAGCATCATCAAACAACCCCATTTTTAAATATTGCCTTCGGTAGGAAAACTTCCAAAATAAAAATTGATAAGCAATAAATAGCAACATACCAAAGAAATGACTTGCAATAAAAGAAAAAGAAAAAAAGAATACCTTTGCCATGGATGTCAAAATATCAGCCAAGAAGAAGTCAGAAAATGTTATTGCCTGCACCATGAGCAAAGATGATTTTCGGAATATAAATATTCATAGAACTTGCATCAGGGATCTGAGACAAAGATCAAACCTATATAAAAGAGAAAGTGCATCCTGTCTACCAGTCATGATATTAAAAACTTGCATTTTGTCACGATAGCATTCTCACACATGTATGCTTGTCCTCGACTAAGTGTTTTCACACAAAGGTATTTAAAACAACAGGCAGGAGCAACACAATCCTTGACCATCTTTCCAGTGTAATAACATGAAAAAGCTATAGATCTTCATATTCTCAGCTTAGTAATACACCCAGCAAAGTCAATGAACACTCCTGGAATCCAAAGTCAGATATAACTTGAGATATGGTCAACACATAAGCATTGGATTTCCCTGAGCTTTTGTTGGAATTGCTTGATAGACCAACTTAAATAAGATAAAGTCACTAGCACAATTTTCAACTTTAAGATGACTGCCCACGTAAGAACCACTTAGAACTAGAAGTCACTTACAAGAGGAGAACTATCAAACACTGTAATAGTAACAAGTATTAGCAGACTCGCCTGTAGGGGAAGAACTATCCTCCAAAGAGTCCGTAACAAGTAGAATCGAGAAGACAAGTAGAAAATATCGAAGGGGAATATCAAAACCATTGCCATGGCTATGTACAGAAAGACCTGTCATCAAATATGCATTAGGTGGGGAAAAGTAACTAACCACAGAAAGTCAGTATCTGTCAGCATGCAAGCCAAAAAATGCATCATAATATCATGAATAGCATCTACACATACCATTTGGTTGGTCTTTAACGAGTAACATCAGAAGAAGAAAAAATAAGAAACAAACAGAAACGATAGATCTTCATCTCAACAAGCACAAAGTCAACGAATCCTGCACATCTTGTATTCTCTTTTGCATGCACATTTCAATAGAAGCACTAATGATGATCAGAGACCAAAAAGAAAAAAATCCCTAGGTAGTGAAAGAAATATTAAGACTCCAAACCCAGAAAAAAAAGTGCTAACTAACAAAGTGCTGCCCAATTAGCAAACAGTGCAGTAACTATTAATAATTTCACCTAAAAACAGAGACAGGAAGGAGAAAATAAACCCATTAGAGAGAAAATAAGAAACAAATAAGAAATCAAGTACATAGAAGCAGCTTCAATATTAACAGTACATACGGAATCCATAAACCTCTTACTTAACAATTATTGAACAATGAGAACATAATAAGTAAATATACTAAAATAATGATTAGCATATGTCAAGGAATGGAGGCGTCTATTACACTGGTTGTGATGCTGCCAATGATACTTCTCCATGAGAATAAAGATAAAGATACGATGTCATGCTGGTTGGAACAATGATGGTCATCCATGTGGCGCACTGCAATATAACATATAATTGTCAACTATGCTTAGTCACAACTTCCTTGAAATAGTGCGTATTATACACAGCCATGTGACAAACATCACCATAAGAATGCTGCCGCTACCACCACATACCCAACACCAGCAAGATACATTAGGAGATAACAGCTGGATCAAGGAAACACTAAACGTACTTAACTTTGAGTCTGAGGAGATCAATCCAAATAAAAGGAGGCAGTTCAGGAGGGACAATGAGGCATGCCAAACATAAGAAAGAATGCAGTAATCTTAGAGAACCTGCAAGCTGGATCTTGAAGGTTCTCAACCCAAGGCATTGACAGCATTAAAGAGAATTACCACTTTCACTCTCCCATCAGTGCAATTCCTCTGATGGATAGAAGTGAAACCACGTAAAATACCTGTTGGTCAATTCTCTTTTCAACTACTTAACAAACAAACAAGAACCGCTTTATATGTCATGTCTTATCGTTAACAACCTCATGGCCTTGTCCTTAAAGGGGATATATCTCTGAGTTATAATCCGCAGAAGCTTAAGTTAGGAGCAGATTTTCATTTGTCAACTCTGGCAGGATTTGTTTCCTTGCTTTGTTAGCATTTTGTCATGTCATGTGTCTTTATTAACTTCCTCCTTTGTGGTTTCCATTTCTTCTATAGATTTCTAAGGAGATTGTCAGGATGTATTTTTGCTTTAGGGTTGATTACACATCAATGCCTAAATCTTGTGAAGACTATGAAACATTAAGCCAAAATTCGGTTAATTACTTCCCAGTTTCCACAAACTCCAACTATGATACAGGGTGGAATTACGAACAGTGGTAAACGGCAAAGTAAAAGATGAATCTATCATTATGATTGTAGTAGTTTTGGATCAAGTAAAACCCACATCAGCATACTAATCATTTTTATTAGAGAGGTTGCTTTTCATTAAAACATCAGAAAACCAGAAAGTGCCCCCTGTGGTGCCCCAGGATACTCTCTTCACCATTCCCGTCTCCAGCCCTATAACACATATGGAAACAATATTAAGCCAAAACCTTTCCCCCCTCCCCCCCCCCAAAAAAAAATGGATTTTCAATTATATTTTTTTCCAGAGAACATCCTAGCAAGTCAGAGTACCCTAAGAAGTTTTACATTATAGAAAGTATAGAAGGAAGACGGGAGGGATTGGGATACAAAATGGAGGTTTGGGAGGAGAACAGGTGAGAGTGCAAGGAAAGGGAGAAGACAGAAAATGAAGCCTCAGGGGTAAAGAGAATAAAAGAGCTTGGCATATAATGGAAGGGAAGGTAAGGGTGAAGGCAAGAGAGTTGGGGGAGAGAACTTTGTTTTATTTTCCCTTCTAAATTGTAATTCCGGTGTTTCAAAAGAAATATTATTTGGTACACATGCATGCTAGAATTTTTTTTTCTCCAGCTAGGTAATGGAGAGGGTGATCCTGCTAAAACACTAGGAGAAAGGCAAGTAGATTAGCCGCTTGGCCTTATCCACATACAAACTATCTAACAGAGTGTTAATACTTAGCAGAACCCTAATTGAGAGTGCACAAATGTTATTGAGATTCAATAAAATTTGAACCAGGAGGTATGGAGAGTTATCATCCAATTGTGGAGGACTGATGTGTAACTATCAAAATAAATACCCAGGTATCATCACGGTTAAGCCATCAGTTTTCAGTGGGCACTCCCTTGGTGTCTTTTCGAATGATATATATTGGTTGTGCATTTTTCAATTATTTTTGGATTTTTTCCCTAATGGATATCTGTGAAAATACTGAACAATCCAAAGAGTAAGCCCGCACAGAAACCTAAAGAAATGTCCCACAACAACTCAACGTTGTCCACCACACAATCATGTCCAATGAAATTAAGGCAAAAGATGTTCCAAACTGCATAAGATCAGAATGTTCAGCAAATAAATGACACCATAAGAGAAAGCAAGATGCTAGAACAAGATGGCTGAGTGGTACAATTACACAGATTTAAACAAGCTATAAGAATGTCCATAGAAACTAAAAGGAGAACTTATACAAGACGAGGGGAGGGGTGTGCATTAAAGGTGGATCTAGATCAAGCACCAGAAACATAGGCCAAGTATTACATCAATAAGAAAGAGTGAATTCTTTGTGGTCCAAAAGCAACAGAAAGTGGGGGGTAGGTGTCAAAATCCGATCAGCTCAGAATAATTTTCCGATAACTTTTTTCATATCATTTATTTTTTCAATGAATTATGATAAATTTAGATGGGATTTGAGGGCTGCAAAAAAAATTAGATACCCGATCGTGAAAGTTGTGGCAATACAATGTATAATCCTAAAAATCTCATAAATGTCTAATATCCTCCACGGGAAAGATGGTGTTCAAACTCTCCACCACCCCTGAGAGTGTCATAGTGTATCGTGACGCCATATACCACATAAGTGAGCTACCTAGTGATGGGGGACGGGCTCTTGGGATGTCACAAGGATGACTAAGAGTCCATAAGGCTAGGAGCCGACTAAACACTATCCAACGAGGGCTAAAGGGCTCGGTAGTGCAGACAAGGATTGAATGAGAGGTTATGTCCTTCGGTTGCATGTGGAACGGGCTTTTTACGTCACATTTATGAGATGAATCTCCCGAGGCAAGATGAACTAAGAGTCTCGAGTTGAGTAAAAGCTTGTGGTGTTGGAAGCATAGAATGGGGTGATACCATACTTTTGATATTAATACCATGGTTGCTGAGTATATTGCGTCTTGACCGAAGGGTTGATATGAGAGTAAGATAAGATTACTGGGATGTATTATGATGTATGTTGTCTTTATGTATAACTTACACTAGCAGACTAATAAGTTCATGCCAATACACTGGGGCACGAGTGCTCCATGAGACAATATGCTTTATAACAACCTTATGTGAACAAGCACCGAGTAAAGTATGAGAACCCATCGCTGGGGTGAGCGTTACCTTGATGGTGAGTCGGACGCTAGGAAGCAACAGATACACTACTAGCTAGTTGACCGAAAGGTGTGGAAGCCTTGAAGTCAGCAATATAGAACTTGATGTGAGGTGTTCAACTTGCTAAACTTGTGTGGCTAAGGATTTGAGATGAAACTAGTGAACCTTCTAGCACAAGTTAGGCTAGCCATGACAAGGAACAAACTTAGTGCTACATGTCAGCTTCCACTATATGAAAATAGGACTGTGACAGACTAATATCAAAGCAAAGTCAACCACGACTTAAATGTTTCACTTGGGTGCATGAGATTTGGTTAGACGACACAATTGGCCGTAAGTGTTGGCGCTAATTATTAGTTGATCTCGATCGGGTTTATTAGAGCTTCTGCAGAATTAGAATGCTACGTGTCAACTTTGATGCTATCTGTGAAGTGAGACTGACACTAGGACTTGATTGGCTGCTATGTCGAGTTTTGATGTTGGGTGTCTCTAGGTTTCATCCGAGATACAGGAGAAATAAAGCCGTACTCGGAGACAATGTGTGTTAGTGGTCATTTGTGACCCAAGGGTCGATTGACTAGAAGTTGAGTTTTGTTGGAGATAAACTTTATGTGATTGAAATCTTACATCATAAAGTCAGATTTAGTATTATTGTTCAACTTTTTTGTATTTAGAGCACTCGAGGTCACTTGGTCACAAAGAGTTCGCGTTGTTGAGTTGATAGCAAAGGAATGGTGGCACTACATGGTAATCGATGTGTCGGGCACTACTCTATTGTACAGCTTTGTCATGTGTGGTGACACTTGGAGTGAGGTGTTCATGAAGAGTGATACTCGACAAGGTTGTCAGTATACTTATGGGGCATGTGATGGTGTTCATCATACTTTGAGTAAAGTCTTGTTTTAGTTGAGTTAAGAATTGTGTCGTGTGCACCATGTTATTGGAGGATGACCATGTTAAGGTTGTCATTGGGAAATTGGCATTGGCAGAGGAGCTTCATAGGACAAGACGAATTGTGTGAAGAGGCACTTATATCACTAAGGTATCCTTCATCGAGGATTATCCGGTGAGATGTGAATTAGGAACTCTTCCTGTGGGAAGATCATACTAACGATGATCTTGCCTTAGAATGTCGTGGATACAATGGTTGTCAAGACAGTTACTCGGTGGGCTGTCAGCCCTTGAGTCCTCATGAATTGACATTAGGCCAAGAGAGCCATAATTTTGTTTGTCATTGATAGCAAGAATCGGGATTACATGATAAATGGGCGAAACCACTCAAGCAAACTTGAAAATTGGTAATCATTGTCAGCAATACTTGTGCATCAGTTTGGAGGACCTCAATATCAAGGCATAAGCCAGGGTGTGGCAGATAAGGATATATCCTAGAAGGGAGACTTCAAGGTAATTTCTTGAGAGGAGTACCAAAGGTGAATCCTTGACTGGAATCACATTTGGATTGAATGGAGCAAGTCCTTGAGAACAAGGCATTAGCCAATGAGGGACGTTTCATGAAGGAACGTCTGTTGGATGCAACGAAGTGTGACTTCCTCCTTGGATATCTTAATGCAGTTCGAGACTATGAACGCGGTTACTTACCAAAAAAAAGACTGAACGCAGGACTAGAGACACCATTAACCTTTACGGGAGTGTCATTTACATTAAGCAATTCGATAAGTCCAAGCCTTGGGAAGGATGCTCATAGTTGGATGTTGTCTACGGTAACAAGGTTTCTGTTGTGCTAGTGACTAGGTGAAGCATTTAGAGGGAGGCATCACGACTATGGGGGTTCTGTCAAGCCTTAAGAGAAAAATGTATTTGTGCATGCAGAGCTAAAGGTTATTTTGTCCCTGATGAGTGTCATGTTCTTGCGAGCAAGGTGAATGAGTTCGAGTCACCAAAGGGAATACTAACCTAACGGGACTAATGTTGTATAGACAAACATAGTTGAAGTTGTTGTGTGAATTCTTGGATGTATCCCGAGGAAGACAACAAGACAAGGGCATTGATGAATCCCATAGATGAAGTTGCAACCTCTTTAATAAAGTAAAGATGTCTGGGACTTGATTGGATGGTGACACATTTGGCATCAAGCAAAGTTGACTGTTTAAGTATGGCGCGTACTTCTTTGCGTTTAAGGCCAACTTCTTTTGTTGGAGGACAAGGACGATGCAGTTTGACTAGGGGCTAGTGTCCGCTAGCAAGTCAGTACGGGCTAATGAACTACAAAAACACTGTGGCTGGGAAATTTTGTCCTGGTGGCATCATCATATTATGCTCAGAGTCTGAAGTGTATTCCGTTGATGGATCTGAGTATTTCCAAGGTCTTGGATGTGACTGATATCTTGTTCTAGGTCAAGTCCATGGAGTTGGTCAACAAGTTGATTCCATTTTGCGAGTGAATCCTATTGAAGCTTATTCGGACCAATATGCCAAGGTACGGCTGGGGCTTGGAAATGCTCTAGAAACTTTGGCCAAGTAAATCCTGTTGATGAGCATTCGGACCACCTTATGGGGTGTGAAGGTGCTTTAGAATATTCACAAAGGTAGGCTTTTGCTATAGATCATCGATACCACATTGTTGAGGTACGATTAGGCAAGGAGATGCATTAGAGAACATGCGAGTGCTTGTGAGAATTCTTAAGACCATCACATAGGTGATCTACTCTATTTGTGGGACTGAGATAATCACTATCAAGACCAAGAAAGCCAGTGGGAAAGTTGGTGGATGCTTTGACAAGATGTGGTAGTCTGCAAATTGAGGAGTCGATGCGCGAGACACAAGGTGAATTGTGTGGCATGGGTTCGAAGCAAACACTATGAGTTATGCTTGGGACTACATTGTGGCGATAAATCAAAGCCACGGCAGAGATTGAGTCGACAAGGGTGTCGATAGCTTAGATGGGGGAGTATGTCAAAATTCGACCAACTCAAAATAATTTCCTAATAATTTTCCCTGAATTATTGAATTTTTCTATGAATTATAGTGAATTAGATAAAATTTTGTGGCTGTAAAAAAATTAAATATCCCATCGTAAAGTTGAGACAGTCTAACATATACTCTTAAAAATCTTATAAATGTCTAATATCCTCTATAGAGGGAATATCGTGTTCAAACTCTCTACCACCCTAGGGGTGTCGTAGTGTGTCATGGCACTACACATCACCTAAGTGAATTACCCTATGATAGGGGATGGGCTCTTGAGATGTCATAAGGACAATCAAGAGTCTCCATTATGCTAGGTGCCAAGTGGACAACATCTAGCTAGGGCCGAAGGACTTGATAGTGCGGATGAGGATTGGGCAGGAGGTTATGTTCCTTGATTGCATGCGAGACGTGCTTTTGTATGTCACACATGTGGGATAACCCTCGCGGGATGAGAGAGGAGCTAGGAGTCTTAAGCTGAATAAATGCTCGTGGCATTGGAAGGACAGAACACGTGTTTTCAAGATTAATACAATGGATGCTGTGTATGTTGTGTCTTGATCGGAAGGTTGACTGAGTGAATACAATAAGATGGCCCAAATGCATTATGATACATGCTACCGTTTTGCATGTTGCCTTACACTAGCACTCTGGTGAGTTCTTGACAATACACTGGAGCACGAGTACTCCATGCGATAATGTGCTCTGTAATGACCCAATGTGAACAAGTACTAAGTGAAGCATGAGAAGCCATCAATGGGGTGGGCATTATCTTGATCGTCAGTCAGGTGCCAAAAGCAATCAATAAGCTACTAGCTACTTGACCGAAATGTGTGGAACCCTCGAAGTTAGTAAGGGTGATGTGGTACTCGATACAAGAAGTTTGACTTGCTAACCTTGAATGGCTAAGGATTTGAGATGAGACTAGTAGATCCTTTTGTGTGAATTAGGCTGGACATGTCTTGGAGAAGTCTTGGTGCTGCATGGTTTGTTTCTGCTGTATGAAAACATAACCATGACATTAGGCACCTAGGATGCCCTTGAATGAGGTATCAAACAAGGATTTGTCATCCTTCAATCCTTGAAGGATACTGGTTACTATGAAATGTACTGTGAATGTAATTTTGATTGTGTTATATTGATATATAATGATAAACAAGCCTTTTAGCTTTTTCATCTGGGCTGTATTTTAACTGAAAAAGAATGTTTTTGGCCTTCAAGGAAGTAAGCTATTTTATAAGAACTGATAGTCCCATGGTTCACCAGGATGATTGCGGTTGGAAATTTTTAAACCTGTGTTTACAGGAAATTTCCTTCTCATTTACAAGAGAGGTTCTACAAGAGAAAGAAAAATAGAAATATTCATCCTATGCTGCTGCCTTGCATCTTCTGCTGCTCCCCTTCTCTACTGTTATTTTTCTCCTCTTCCTTGTTATTATCCTGAATTTCCACTTTCTGAAAGACTTTCCTCTGTTGGTGTTTTCCCCTACTCCTCTTTATGCTGCTACTTCCTCTGCTATATATTCTCCTCTACCACCACTGATTGTGCTGCAGCTACTTTCAATGCAAAATTCCCTTGCAACCTTATAGCCACATCAACACTTGCAGATTCCAGTCGATGGTGAGTTTAGGGTTTCTTCTTTTCTCTTTTACAACATTTCCAATCATTTATTGTCATTCTTGAACTTCATTTCTTGTTTCTCTCACTCTTTTACAGTAAAGGAGGAAGGGAAGGGGTTCTAACCTGACCCAGAAAAACAGTAATTTTCTTACAGAAAAAGGCTGATCTAGACAATCAACTATCTCTAATTGTCTTCCAAAAAAAGAATAAAACCAAATAGACCCAAAGAGAGAACAAACCAAAGCATCCCCAAGTCTAACTATATCAAGAAGAAAAACCAAACAGGCCCAGGTATCTATTGCACCATGTAATGCAACTAACATCACAGGGAGAAAAAAGCCATGCACTTGCGGAGATTTGCAGCAATAGCAGGAAAGCACATCAATTATCATCAATGAATCCATCAATTGAACCCTAAAGAAATAATCATATTTTTAAAGTACCTTCCATATTTCCCAATGAGTCAGATGATTTTGATCAAGGTCAAAAATTTTTGCATAATTGACATTAGCCTGTGAAAAAACCCACAAATTCACTCCCCAAAGCCAAACCATGAAAGTCTGCAACAGCCAACACGTAAGTAATACAAACAACTAGATGAGTTCCATTTGGTGATATGATCAATAAAATACTATGCACGTGATGTTTATACTAACCACAAGAAGAAGAGGATTGAAGTACAAAAATGCCTCATATAAAAATAGATCTCTCAAATCTGCACTCATTCTCATTACAGAATCCCATCCAATCTGTCACTTCCAAAATGCCCACATGTAAGAACATATGCTCGATAGGATAAAATCTAAATGGAAGTAAACTATCAGAATTGCCAACAAAAGTGGGAGAGTATTTTCATAGAAATTGAAGAAAACGAAGTTGACCTTGCAACAACTAAATCCCCAGATGAAAAATAGTAGCACCTGCCAATCAATGTAAACCAGGGTGGTGATTAACAAAACAAGACAAGTGAGAAAGGAAGCAAAGAGAGGAAGAAATATCCAAAAATAAAAGGGTATCAAATGACTCAAATCTGATTGCAACGAGGAAAACAAAATGGAAAAGGGAAGTCCAGTTAACATCATCACGGCCAAAAAAGGAGCAGCATACAGGAATAGGTTGGAAACCAATCTAGAACCTGCAGAACAATAATCAAATTAAAAAAAAAATGCGAATCAATGGCCTGCACCTAGGGTGTCACAAGTTCAAATGGAATTGTATGAAAACAAGTTCTGTAAGCAAGATATGCATACACCACCACACATAAAGAAAGTGATATTTGACTTCATAGAACAAAAAGGGAAACAATTTCTCACCAAACAATAAACAGTATATAACAGTAATATCATGAAAAAATAATGGAATGTAAAGTATCACAAAGGAAACAAATGTACAGCAACAACAACAAACCATAATTCTCACTCTAATGGATTGGCAATAAAAATCATCTATTGCCAATCTGGATACTGTAATGCTGCTTTATATTATACTATATGTGAATAATAGACTAATTCACCACAGCGCATCATAAAAGAACAGTCAACCTTGAACCTCCACAAGAATGTGGGTGAAGGCATCATGGCAGCTTTACTCAGTGGGGTCCCCACACTCTTCATTTCATTGGCCTCTGTTGAATAAAGAAGACCTTCAGCACTGTTTCCAAGGTCACCTGTTGTTGGCATATACATAAGTATTAGCAATAGGTTACCCAAATGAGTACAAAAACAAAAACGAATAATACATATGTAAATAAACTGACAGAAAATAAAGTATTCAGGTGCAAAAATTAGAAAATAAAATTGCACCAAGTTCTGCGAAAACAGGTCTACTTCCAGACTTCCGTAGATGCGGACTATGCGAAGTATTCACAGGACCACCAAACATAGATGACTATGTAGTAGAAATAAAGATATTGTGCACCTAGCATATGTCCACAGCCTGCCGAAAAGAAATTAACAAAAGGAAATTATGTGAGAAGATGATCACATATTTAAATTTTTTGCATTTGTTTATCAATAAAAAAATAGACCACAAAGAATGGCCCAGCTGCTTAACCCATTTCCTATAAACACCCAAAAAAACCAAACTGCATCAAAACCAAAACATAAAACTAGAAAAAAAAGAACTACATATTAATTTTCATCTTTGTCGTTCTCAAAATTCACATTCCATACTAGGCTTGTTATAGAAAAAACTTTTCAATAGAAACTGGAAATTAAAGTGTGATGTTTAAACGGAAAATCTTTCTAATTGGAAGAGTGAAAGTACACTCTTCCAATTCCTAACTAATGCGGCTGGCCAACACCTTTGTAAGGAGACAGGTGTTCTCTCTGTACTCCCTTAAAGAAAATTATGGAGATTTACCTTAACAAGAAACGTTCTGGAGGCCGTTAAATACATCAGTATGTCTTGATCTGGACCTCAAGTGGACCAATCTATCTCTCACTGTCATGAATTAAGTCCGCAACTAAGCAGGTAACCTCATGTGTCTCTCCCTCTGTCACTGACTAGCAAAATGATACACATCGGTCTCTCACTCACTGATTTTGAAATCCACAGGATTTCTATCTGATCTATTGCAAACAACCTCTCTCTCTCTCTCTCTAACACACACACACACATACCCTAACTCTCTCTCTCTCTCTCTCTGATCACTCACCTCTCAGTAATCTCTACTCAGACCTGAGTAATCCTTGCTATGCAACTTAGAGGTAGTTCTATGACTATTTTCCTAAATAATATACTTGTTGTCTATTGATCTATCATTCTTTTGTATACAATTTTTGATGGTTGATCTACTTCTAATTTTATCCCCCTAAAATTTCCAATTTTGGACTATAATTTCTCCCCTTTTATCTTTTTGATAGGTAATTTCTCTTCCTGTGCTGATAGTAGATTTTCCATAAACTTAATTCATTTGATATTAGATTAAGTATATTTTCTGAGGAACAGATCCTTAAAAATTGATGAAATTGCTATTTTTTTAAAAAAATAGCAACTACAGAACTAGGAAACACAAAATGAGAGGATTCTAAGAAAACGATTCATTTAATAGAGAAACTAATTATAATTGTTTTGTTTTAATGAGAAGGTTTATGTCCAAATCCCCTCTACCCCATCGTACTGTTGAACCAAACATATATACATACATACATACAAACATATATACATACATACATACATATATATATATAGATACATATATATATAAAGATCCCCACAAGGGCCCTTTGTCCCTGGTCAAATTTTCATTCAGATACTGGGGACTGGTGAATTTATATCTATATAAGGTTGACTTCTTGATACTCAAATGCAAGCTAAACTAAAAGATAAAAGGTGATGAAGAACAACGAAGACAAGCCTTTCAAAAAGGTTTTCTACTACCAAAAAATTTCATAATACAGAAAAAAATCAATTTGAATGTGTTCATAGCAACTAAATAGAAAATCATTTTACAATGGTTAACAAAGTCATTTCATTTTATCATTTGCTAGGGTAAAGGAAAAATAGATATGGTGATCAAAGCTAAAATTGAATACAAAATACAAGCCCAAAAGGTTACAGAAAATCAAGAGCAGAATATTTGCATTTTAGTTAATGGAAATTAAAGTTGGTTTCAAACAAGGACAGGGAAGCCAGGTAATGTCAATTACTCTATCTTAAGAGACTGAGTCAAAGCATCAGGGGGCTTTCCCAATAAAAGCAAGGGTTTTTGCTGAGTTGATTTGATATGTTTGAGCCTTTTAGCCGACAATTTGATATACTCTTCATGAATTCCTCACTCCCACCTTGCAAAAAGTCAGAGCTAAAGAATCCATGTCCATCAGGAATAAATTTCAACCAGCTAAGTCTAGAGACATCAGAATAATACAACTCTAATGTCAAACAAATGCAATGTAAAAATCCCACTAAACAACGCCAACAAGCTTACATGCTCCAGCAATTATCTAAAAGTTGCTTATTTTCAATTCCCAGTTTCTGGAAGGAATGGTATATAGAGAAAATCCATAAAAGAACGCATAAAGTCGTAATAAACAATATCATTTCAGACATTGCAGCTGACATTTCACAATACAACAAGAGCCGTAAAAGCCTAATAATAAACTATAAAAGGCATGAAAACACAAAGCATATACAACAACTACATTTCTCATCCACGCCGAGTAGACTAGGCTTTACGCAATGCACATATTAATAAAACACAAGTACAAATGTTCGAGCAATCTTTCGTTCAAGGGTTGATCTCCAGGAAGCATAGAAATTACAGCGCGCAAACAAAAGAAAGAGAATTTGCAGAGCTACAAAAAATTAGCAAACAGCACATATGCCCACAACCACAATGGCAAGTTCGTTATCATCACACCCAAAGAGAATCCAATCAGTATCTGCTTCAAACTAGTTCATCAAAATAGTCATAATGCATGATGAGAAAGAGAGTAATCACCTCAATTCTTCGGAAACTATCGCCCCGAAGGAAGGATGAACATAGTTCTACATAGACTTCTACCAAAAACCTAGGTTAAACAATCTGAAAAAAAAAGAGAGGAGATCTTAGAATCCGACGTCAATACTTGCTTAAGATTGGTCCGCACCAAAACGTAAAAACAACGACACAAAAAAGAAAGGAGGGGAGAAACAGAATCAAGCCCAACTGAAGAAATACGGATCTGGAAAAACTAAAGAGAGAACGAACCAGCCACAGAAATGTGAACCTAAAGTAGCAATGCGAACCCAAGAATAAATTCGACAAAGTACTTGGATCTCGCGCTTGAGGGTGTGGCGTTTTGCGTGAGGACTGAAAGCGAGAGAGAAAGGTGGGGAGAGGGAAGAAGACGAATTCACGTTACCTTACATGAAATGGGGCAAAGGTTGACGATGAATATGCATTTTGGGTCGCCATCACCCAACTTTGAGTGGAGAAAACTACGAGAGTTGACGAACATGAGCAATCAAAATCTGCAGTTATTGTGAGCCTCAAGACCGTATGTATTGAAATTCATGTGATGTCATCCATTTGACTGATAATATCTATTTAGGCCAATAAAAGTATAAAAAAATCGATATGAAAAAATTTTATTGGGTAATCTTGCAATATCATTTTTTTATCTGAATTTGAAATTATGAATTGATAAATAAAATTCTGTATAATTTACGAATATTTCAATATTGTTCAAATGATACCCACAACAGTAACTTTCAAAATAATTAAAGTGCATTTAGAAATGCCTTGTCTTTCTTTTTTCTATAATATTTTTATATATGTTATGATCTAATTTTTCCCCTCCCAAATTTATTAATAACAACATCCATTAAATAATGAATCCCAAATTATTTTTAGGTATTATAGTAACACCTTATTTTTAAGGTCAAATTATTTTTATCGGATATACTGAGCAGTATATAAAAATTATTCAATTTATAAGTATAAAGACTTTTCTCTATTTAATACATTTTTAATGATAAAATCGTATAAGATAGTTCTAATAACTTAACACATTTCACGTTTTTTTCCAAAACAAATGGTACCTCAAAAAACAGCCCTAAACTCGAAACTCAGCATAAATATTAAAAACACAGTAACCCTTTTTTTTTTCTTGGAAAAAATTGCAAATTTGTCCATAAAAGAGTCTGCTTCTACTTAATTTAGACAGACCACAACTTCAACGATTAAAAAATTGAAAAATAGAGGCTTTATTTATTACAAAAGCTATTTTTCAAGAATCCATTGAAAAAAGTTTTCAAAAAAATCCATTGAGGCATTTTCAGACAGCATAATACTCATCCATCTATCTAATATTTAATGAGCTTATCAGCGTAGATGAATCAGACATCACATCATCCAAACCGTATTCATAAAAATACTGTGCAACTATTCAGAGCTGTTCTTTTGTTTTCTCTAGGAGACAATTGGTATCCCATCACTGAGAAGTAAATCTGAGTTATTAGAAACTTTATGATACAACCACATTAAGCATATTATGCTTACCGTTCAACCAGTATTAAACCAACAAACCAAGAAGACAAGGTGACATACCGTGACTTCTTATTCGTCTTGAGAACAACTAGGTTGTTTGGGTTTCGTGCGCTGGTGCTCCCATTTATTCTTTATTGGTGGCAGATATGGAGACAAGAATCGCATTGGAAGAGAACCCCAGCATGAAAGGAAGGCATGGCATTTGATAGGATGAAACGTGAGTCGTCTTATTCTCTGTTAAACCCCCATGAGCAGCCTGACCTGCTGGCGGCGGGGCACTAGAGGGAGGAGCCCCAGCCACCGCCACCAGGAGTTAAAATCTGAAGAATTTGTCCATTTTTTACATGAACTGTATTTTTACCTCCAAGGTAAAGCTTCTGCTTAGCTTCCGTGATGAGGTAATTAGCTCCCCGAGCGCCATCCTTTCCTCCATTCAGTCCTTTGGGAGCATGAACACGCCTCTCGGAGAGGATGCTTACTACAACTGGCCTCCTAAACTCAATCTCCCTCACAATTCCATCACCACCTCTATGAAGTCCAGCACCTCCACTGTTTTCTCTGAGCCCAAATTTATGCAGAATAACAGGATATCTCTGCTCAAAGATCTCGGGATCAGTGATTCGAGTATTGGTCATATGACACTGGACCCCGCTAGTTCCATCCCACGTGGGACCGGCCCCACTTCCGCCTCCGATAGTTTCATAATAGCCAAAAGCATCATTCCCAAAAGTGAGATTATTCATACAACCTTGAGAACAAGCACACGCCTGAAAAGCCGTCAGTATGACATCAGTAACTCTCTGGGATGTCAGAACATTGCCGCCCACGACAGCAGCCTTTTCACTAGGAGAGAGGAAAGAGCCGGCAGGGATATGGATTTTAACCGGGGCCAGACAACCCTGGTTAAGAGGAATGTCAACATCGACCAAACAGCGGAGACAGTATATGACTGCTGCAGCCGTGACTGCCTCCGGTGCATTCCAATTACCATATACTTCGGGACTTGTCCCCGAGAAATCAAACAGCGCTTCTCCCTTTTGGGAATCAATCGTAAGTTTCAAGTGAATAACAGAACCGTCATCCATGTAGTCTTCTTCTTCGATGGTGACGATATCTCTTTCTATAGAATTAGAGATTTGGGATGAAACTTTGGCAGACACTGATTTGAGCATTTCCCTCACAGCTTCTTCCGCATTAAGCTGCACATATATCATGTAAGCCTGGACAGTCTCCAAACCATATTGATCAATAAGCTCTTTGATAAGAGAAATCCCTCTCTGGTTTGCAGCTATTTGTGCATGAAGGTCTGATAAATTATCCTGAAGCCTTCGGGTGCCAGGGACTCTATGAGCTGGATCATCAGAGGAGGGCTTCCGGAGAAGTTTAATGATACCTTCCTCCTGAAAAACCCCCTTCTCCACGAGCTTGAATGCTTTGATGGCTGCCCCTTCTTCCCATATGCTCTTCGAGAAAGGTGGCATACTTCCTGGAGTAATACCTCCTATCTCCGCATGATGCCCTCTACTTGCCACAAAGAACACCAGTTTCCCGTTATCAAACACAGGTGTGACAACAGTTATATCAGGAAGATGGCTACCTCCAGCACACGGATGATTCGCGACCAAAACATCTCCTTCATGAAGATTGGCTCCCCAGTAGTTAAGCTGCCAACGAACAGTACTTGACATCGCTCCAAGGTGCACAGGAACATGAGGGGCATTAGCAACTAACCCTCCACTAGGATCAAAGAGAGCACACGAGAAATCTAAACGCTCCTTGATATTTGTCGATATTGATGTCCTCTGTAGGGTCCGTCCCATTTGCTCAGCTATTCCCATAAACCTGTGATTGAAAATGGAAAGTTTCACTACATCGGCGACATTATCTGAAACTCTTGAAGTGCTGCAAGTAGACTCAATTTCAATCTTAATGTTGCCATATTTTGTTATAATGGCTTTACAGTTTGGTTCCACTATCACTGTACTATTACCATTCATGATAATTGCAGGCCCTGGCATGACATGTCCGTATCCCAGGTTCTCAAGCTTGAACAATGGGGTGTCTTGCCAACCATTCTCGAAGTAAACCTTGAAAATGCCTTCACCCTTAGGGGTTCCGGTAGCAGATCCCAGGGCCCGGGGTTTAAAGATATTAGTGACTCCTACACCACGAACTCTTACATCACATATAAGGATGTTCCTGTTCTTTAGTTTGAATCCGTATTCCTGCTGGAACAGCTTAATAAACTCAACAGCATAGTCAAATCTCAGATCGTCTTCTTTTTGTCCCTTCACCATGATTGCAGTGTCAGTACCTTCATACCTCAAGTTCAAATAACTCTCGGTTCTAATGTTCTCTTCCCTGAAGCCTTGCTCTCTCAATTTCTGGGTTACCTGTTCCAATAAGTTAGCCTCCCTACGATAGGCTTCAAGGATAGATTGCGGGCAGTAAACATCAGAATATGGCTCTTGAGCCTCTTCAACAACATCTGCCATCCCCATTCCATACGCGCTCAATATTCCACAGAACCTGTGAATCAATACCTCTCGCATTCCCAACGCCCTGGCAATGGCGCAGGCATGTTGCGGGCCAGCACCTCCAAAGCAAGCAAGAGCATGGTTACTTGTCTCGTGGCCTTTCATCTCCGTCAATTGGCGTATGGGACGACACATTGTTTCATTGGCGACATTCACAAAACCTAGGGAGATCTCTTCGATCGTCATGTCCTTTGCAGATGGATCCTGGCTCTTCCTGTATGAGTTTATTTGCATTGCAAGCTTCTTGAACTCGTCTTTGGTAGCCTCAACATCTAAAGGCTGATCCTCCCCGGGGCCAAAAATTGAAGGAAAATAGTCCGGGATAACATAACCAAGCATCAAATTTGCATCTGTAACTGCCAATTCACCACCTTTTCTGTAACACACAGGGCCTGGGTGTGCACCCACAGATTCAGGTCCCACCTTGAAGGCTCCAAATTGGAATTTCAACTTTGATCCACCGCCAGCGGCCACAGTGTTTATTTCTAGCTGAGGTGCCTGGATAATTGCTCCAGCAATCTGTGTTTCATGCACTTGTTCATAACCACCGGCATAACGGCTTACATCCGTAGAAGTACCACCCATATCAAATCCAATGAGCGGCTTATCCGTTTCAATCCTAAAAAGGGTCTGTGAATAACCAACAACCCCACCTGCAGGACCCGACAAGACTGCTTTGTGACCAGAAAATCTACTTTCAGGTGCCAGCCCTCCATCTGATTGCATGAATAAAACATTCAATTTTCCCATCCCTTCATCAAACTTCGAAATAAATCCCGATAAATACTGTTTAATGACTGGTGTGAGATATGCATCTACGCTAGCTGTTAGACCCCTAGGAACTGCTCGAACCATAGGAGTCAAAGCCGATGATAAAGACACATGTCTAAAACCCATGCTTAAAGCTATCTTCTCTAGAGCAATCTCATGTTGTGGGTAGGTGTAAGAGTGAATTAGCACAACAGCTAAACAGCTGATCCCTTTCGCTAAAAGTCTTTTCAAAAAAGGCTTCAAAGCTTCTTCATTCAGTGGCTTCACGATTCTTACAAGTTCCCCCGAAATTCCTTTCACCATCGATGCGGAACTTAGAGTTTCTTCTTCTTTATCAAGGACAAGTTCAACTCTTTCCTCGACCTCTACAACCTCTTCATAAAGGTTCGATGGCTTTGATACAGTCAGGTCAAAGATTTTTGGTCGTGCCTGGTTACCAATTTGCAGCAAATCCCTGAAACCCTGAGTCACACATAGCGCAATCCTCTCTCCTTTCCTCTCCAACAATGCATTTGTTGCCACCGTTGTACCCATCCTTATCCACTCAATTTTCTCTGTAGGAATCTTGGAAGATTGAGGATGTTTTTCTCCTGTGTATTCCTCCAGAATTCTCCTAATTCCCTCAACTGGGGCATCATCGTAGTTAGAGGGGTCAACAGATAGAAGCTTCATAACCCAGCCTTCAGGTTGACCAGGGATTTCAGCGTAGACATCAGTGAATGTACCTCCTCTGTCAATACAGAATCTGAGTTTCTCAGTGTTGATACTTCCCATTTCTATGCTGAAGTTCTATTATAACCTGTGAATTCCACCAAAGACATGAGTTTCTGAATATATAAAACAGCAACCTTCAATATATAGAGTTGCACATAAAAATATACATAAATGGAATGATGATACTGAGTACCAAAAGAGAGACTGCAATCACCAGTGACTACTAGGTAGGATGACAGTTGACGCTGAAAATATTATGTTCTCAGTGTACCGATATCTCATAAAACCACCACCAACCTATTTATTTGCAGAAAAAAAAATAAATAGAAACATAAGAAGAGACTCGTTGATCTGATAACATAGATAAATTAGAACCTAAGATGAGATTTAGATCTAGAAGCAAAAAAGATATGGCTGCAACCAATACCGGTAATTACAGCAATAAACCACTAGATAGAGAATAGCAACACAAAATAAATGGGTTCTGTAAAATACTGCAAACAGTTTAATATCTGTTGCACAGGTAACAACTCAATTCAGCTTCAGCTAAGCATATGATGAGTTTTCAACAATAACAAAACATTCATCATGAAAACAGCCCATTCTGCAAGAATAAGTAGATTGACCATAAAGGCATAAAATGATTAAATAGGATAGGAGCATGGATGCAGAAGCAGAAGATGATTACTCATTCTCAAGAGAATAAATGAAAAGGCGACATGCGGAAAATATAATAACTAGCCAAAGAACTATGGAAATAAAACCTCAGATCCCTCTATTAAAAGCAGCATATAAAATCTGCAAGAGAATAATCCTCCAATGGTAACATACATATACTCATGAAATAAAGAAATCCAAGCTGGTTCTGCCAAAGGAACCACAGGATAAAGAAGATTAAGAAGGCAGCACTATATTCTAATCATACATCAAGAAATTTACAAAAGAGAATTTCTATTGGCAACAATGGCGGCAAAAAAACTATGAGAGAGAGCAGAAAAGAGATATACAAGAATGCAAGATATTAGGCATTGTACCTAGTAAAAAAGCTACATCTAGTACCGCAACTTTTTTATTTGCTCAGTTTTGGCGTTGTGGGTAATGCATGATAATGAACAAGACAGTTACAAATGGAAACCTCCAATAGCTTTGAGCATCAAAATCCAAACAGACAGCAACATTTTTAAGTATGATAATTATAAAGTTCATTAAGCTAGACTTTGGTATGATATAAACTTTGACAATGCAAAGAGGCCAATATCATTGGTGAAACACTGATACTCAGCAATCAGCATATTAACCTCATTTCTATGAGCAATTTTCTTTATTCAAGGAATACAAAACTAATTTCAACTCATAGGAAATCCTGCACTGCTAAAGTTTCAAGAACTTCTGATTGAGTTAACAAACAAAACTTCTCATATCCACAAGTCTAGGAAACTTTAAAGATAATGATCAAGACACACTAATTATTTGTTCCCCATTGAGGGTGTAAGCAGTGGATAAAAGTATTCCTTCTGAAGCAAGGGGAAGAGATCAATAAATTTGAGCCTACAAACAGATATATAACACAGATTAAACATCCAGTATGATGACGCTTGAGGATTGGAGATAATATGATACACTTGAAAACAAAACCCTATGACCACTAAGGCACTAATTTGTGGCTAAAACATTTAATTTTCCGGATAGGAAAAACAACAGTGCAATTGAAGGCAGTTCTGTATCTGAGTCTGAACTAAAAAGTCACGGTTTAGTTAAATGAGTCCAATAAAAACTAAACCAGGACTTGAAACTGAACCAATGGACAAGTCCAAATTTCAGTTTCTCCCTTGTGGACTTTTCTCATATTCTACCGGGGGTCCTAACAACCAAACTCAACACGTTTTCCCAGAATTACCATACATACCGTTAATTAATCAACTTTGCATATAATAACTGTGTGTGATGGATAAATGATAGAAAAAGATAAGCCTCAAATTCAATATTAATCTCTTCCCCCAGCCCCTTTCCTTGGCCAAGGCTTTAACCCCTGACCTGTGGTCCATACCTTGATCAACTGACTATGACCAAGCTTAAATATAAACTTCTAATGCTCACACATCTAAGTAAATTTAGGGGTTGTAGTTCCCGGATCAACCAAAACATGCACCAAAGAGTCAAAGATCTGTAGATTACCTTCCATGACTGAGCGATCGGCTCTAGCATCACGAGCTGTGACTGCAAACGCCCTACCTGGAACCATTAGCCTCCTGACTGAACACTTCGGGTTCGGACAATCCTTAAAAAAGTGGCCCACTTGACGGCAATTGAGAAGATTGACACACATATCATTATCTTTAAAGTTTCCTAGACTTGTGGATATGAGAAGTTTTGTTTGTTAACTCAATCAGAAGTTTTTGCAACTATAGCAGTGCAAGAATTCCTATGAGTTGAAATTAGTTTTGTATTCCTTGAATAAAGAAAATTGCTCATAGAAATGAGGTTAATATGCTGATTGCTGAGTATCAGTGTTTCACCAATTATATTGGCCTCTTTGCATTGTCAAAGTTTATATCGTACCAAAGTCCAGCTTAATGAACTTTATAACCATCATACTTAAAAATGTTGTTGTCTGTTTGGATTTTGATGCTCAAAGCTATTGGGAAGTTTCCATTTGTAACTGTCTTATTCATTATCATGCTCATTATCATGCATCACCCACAATGCCACAACTGAGCAAATAAAGAAGTTGTGGTACTAGATGAAGCTTTTTTACTGGGTACGATGCCCAATATCTTGCATTCTTGCATATCTCTTCTGCTCTCTCTCTTAGTTTTTCTACCACCATTGTTGCCAATAAAAATTCTCTTTTGTAAATTTCCGGATGTATGATTAAAATATAGTGTTGCCTTCTTAATCTTCTTTATCCTGTGGTTCCTTTGTCAAAACCAGCTTGGATTTCTTTGTTTCATGAGTATTTGATATGTTACCATTGGAGGATTATTCTCTTGCAGATTTTATATGCTGCTTTTAATAGAGGAATCTGAGGTTTTATTTCCATAGTTCTTTGGCTAGTTATTATATTTTCCTCATGTTGCCTTTCATTTATTCTATTGAGAATGAGTAATCATCTTCTGCTTCTGCATTCATGCTCCTATCTTATTTAATCATTTTATGCCTTTATGGCCAATCTACTCATTCTTGCAGATGAATGTTTCATTATTGTTGAAAATTCATCATATGCTTAGCTGAAGCTGAATTGAGTTGTTACCTGTGCAACAGATATTAAACTGTTTACAGAATTTTACAGAACCCATTTATTTTGTGCTGCTATTCTCTATCTAGTGGTTTATTGCTGTAATTACCCATATTGGTTGCAGTCATATTTTTTTTGCTTCTAGATCTAACTCTCATCTTAGGTTCTAATTTATCTATGTTATCAGATCAACAAGTCTCTTCGTATGTTTCTATTTTTTTTTTTTCTGCAAATAAATAGGTTGTTGGTGGTTTTACGAGATATCCATAACTAATGGACTAGTCATATAGAGGATGCGCAATATTCGTAAGTGGCATGCTCAAACGGATAAGTCAAGCAAAGGTGTAAAAGGGACAGTCAAGGTTCGTCAGATCAACAAAGGCCGTTGGAGGTTTGAGCTAGACTCACACAAGGGCTGGCCAAGGTTGGTCAATGGTCATTCATGTGACAAGAGTCACTGCAATGTCGCAAAGTTCATACAAGAGTCAACCGATGGTTGATCAAGGGTCAACCGAGTGACAAAATTCACTGAAAGTTTGTTTGCGTGAGATTTGCGTGAGGAGCAGTCAAGCGAAAGGTATTCTCAGTTAACAAGTGGTATTTACTTTTGATAAGTATATAATAGACAGTCGTGTGCATTTGAGATAAAATGGGTGCACCAAATGCACACTGAGGGGATCCCATGCAACAATTCCAATGGAATCAATGCCTAAAAGGCACGTGCATAGATTACCCAAAGGAATCATGCCCGATACATGTGAAGAGCATGCATGCACCGACAATGCTATAAAGTCACGCCTGATACAATATTTGGGAATCTCAAATCATTTTGCAATATAAGAAGTGCCGCATAAGAGAGGGAAGAAAGCAAAGAGAGAAGAGAAAAAAATTCGCCATTTAGATAAGGTCAAGGTCCAATTCGAGTTTCATTTTTCACCAAGATCAAGTACATTATTCTAGTTTAGTTTTCTAATATGAATTACCGTTTGATTACTTTTATTATCATTATAGTTTTATATGAGCTATTAGGTATGTTAAGATTGTGTTTAATTGGTCATTCACTCATATTGTAAAAAAAGGAATTTGAATAGTGTTATTTTTGTAACCGGCACTACTTTATAGTAGATTTGTTCAAAGATTGTATCATAATTTTTTTTTGGTTGAGAGAGATTTTCTATATTAAATATTATTGTGCAACTTTGTATACTTGATATCACGTGTTCTATACACTCGAGTGTTTACCAATTGACATTTGACAGAAAATTTAAGTTTATTTACACTGCGCCAATTGTATGCCTGTTTTTTATCAAATTCCAACAACTAATATTAAAGCTTAGTTTTTCTGAGTTGTGAAAACTATAATTTGATGGTCTCGATATCGTGGGGCTTGCCATTTCACATTGTGCAATTTAATGAACAAATACTTTCATTCTTTGACAAGCAAGAGTAAAGAATATTTTAACCCAAAATAAATGGTAAAAGAACTACGGAACAATGAGGGCAAGCCGAGGAAGATGAATGATGAGAAGTGGCTAGATATGATAAATTTTATCAATTGTATGGTCAAGTAATATCTTGTGAATAATACTCTTCAAGAAATTATCAATTTTGTTGAATCTAGCGAGAGCATGGATGAAATTTGAGGGCCAATACAAGTCCAAATATTTCACGATGAGATTGTGTAGAAGAAATTCTATGACCTTCATTTCTCGAATCCGAAAAGGAAGTCACGAGAAATAATTGGATGAATTCAATTAGATCTTAATGTAAATGTCACCACTTGATGAAAAAATTAAGGATGAAAATAAGGCATTAATGTCGCTGGCCTCGTATGATCATATTGTTACGATATTGTTGTTCGAAAAAGACAAACTTAGTCTTAATGAGATTGTCACTTATTTACTTATGAATAAGTCTAGACAAAAGGGAAGTGATCAAATTTCAAGGGAGTCGAATATCCTGGTGTCCACTAGCAATCGGAGGTATGAAAAATCGATGGACAGAGACAATAATCAGAAAGGAGCAATAGCTGGTCCACATTTTAAGATATTGAGTGCTTTCATTATTGTAAGAAGGATCACATGAAATAAAATTGTTACAAGAGGAAGTAGGAGGAGGATAGTAGCAAGCAACAAAGGAAGAGCGATAATGATGGTAATAGTCAAACCTCTATTACTACTTGCAAAAACCTTCTAATCATCAATGCAGGGAATACATGGAATTTCATGGGTTACGAAATGAGTTGGTGATGGATAACAGTTCCTCTCACCATACAACATTGAGGAATTCCCTTTTCACCTTCTATATGACCAGGAACTACATAGTATTAATGATAGCTAATGATGTTTGACAAGGAACATTAGTTGAGGGACAAAAAACAAGGAACAACCTTCATCAAGGAAAGTTAACATTAGGAACATTAGTTTACAGACAAGTAACGGGACAAAACTCGTATTGAAGGACGTTCGACATGCTCCAAATGTTCGATTAAATGTGATTTCATTCGGAAAAAGTTGATGAAGAGGGCATTTGCACGGTGTTCTGAAAATGCCAATGGAAGCTCACCAAACACGCTTTGGCTAGGGTAAGGAAAAACAAGTGTTTAAGCCGACACTTGATAGAGGTTTTGGTTGCCAAGAATAACGCCAAGGTACCAACAGGCAGATTAGTCAATATGGTACGGAGAGGAGACTAAGGAGGAGTGCAAAGGGGAGCAATTCTTCCATACTCAAACAGTCGAAGGAGAGTAGAAATACTTTGGATTCAATAGAGTAAAAGAGTGCGTCGTTCAAACTTGTGGAAGCCAATGTCGGGATCCCCGTGAAAGAAAAGTTGCCAAAAGGGCAAGAGATTACAATAGTCGATAAAGTGAGAAGCCCCCCACAAGGTTGTGATGGGGAATTTATTGGGTTTCAGGTCAGACTCTAGTGGGTATGACAACTAATTGAAAAATTATTTGGAGAATACGCAATATTCATACATGGCATGCTTAGACAGAAAAGTCAAGGGTTGATCAAGGATTGCTTAAGCCACAAAGGTCATTAGAAGTTTGCATGAGGTATATACGACAATCAGTTGAGGGTCGGACGAAGATCGTCTGTGTAAAAAAATCCCTAGAGATTCGCACAAGATTTATATGAGAGTCCGTCGAGTGACGGAATTCACTGAAAGTTCGCACAAGATTTGTGAGAGGAGTAGTCGAGCTTTAGGCATTATCAATGAATAAGTAATATCTGCGCTTGATAGGTGTAATAGACGATCATACACATTTAAGATAGAATGAGCACACTTGACATACGCCAAGGGGTTCTTGTGTGCCAATTCTAGTAGAACCGGTGCCTGAAGTGAACGTGCATAAACTACCCAAAGGGGTCACACCTGATGCAAGTGAGGAGTACACGTGCCAATATTGCCACAAAGTCATCGATAATGCGATTTTAGGAAAACCAAAATTATCTTCCAACACAAAAAACACCACACGAGAAAGAATAATGAAAAGAGAGAAACAAAGTGGTTAAACATCTTATTAAGGTCGAATTCAAGTTATATTCTTTGCCAAGATGGAGTATTTGTTCTAATATTTTTTTGGGACTTATTACCATTTGATTTATTTTATTCTCATTATATTTCTCTTATAAGTTGTCGGGTGTGTTGGAGGTGTGTACAACCAGCCATTCACTCGAATTATAGTAAAGGAGTTTTGAATAGAGTTATTTTTATAACTAGCACTATTTTATAGTAGATTTGCTCGATAATTATCCCATAATTTTTTCATTGATTGAAAATTTTTTTTTACGTTAAATACTATTATACAACTTTACTTACTTGGTTGTGTGTATTTCTCGTGTTCATGTATTTGGCAATTGACGTTTAATAGAGGATTTGGGTTTGTTTCCACTACGCTAATAATGTGTTTTTTTTCTTGAATCCCAACATATTGAGGTCTAAGTTAGAATTAACTTTTGTCAAAGAATTGTCCAAATTGTAGGACAGAAACTGACCCTAGCTGCCCCATTCGTACAATTCTGTCTTCAGAAAAAGGGCCTAAATGGGCAATAAAACGTTACTACTTATTAAAAGGAGGTCACATATTTATTCTAACTAATGTTAAAGAATTTACCCTCACAGACTGAGGTATCAACATGGGCCCATCATAGGACATTGCCCAAGTTCAGGGGACCACCTTGGACAACCAAAGCCATGATGCAAAAGTTAGCAATAATATGTCAGTTGGAGGCTAACACAACATACGATTCATATATGCTTTAATACTGACAAATAAAGATTCTTACATTCTATATATTAAAAAAAAAAACAACTTATTATTTTAAGTTTTTATAGAATATATCCATAATGTATTTATAGTTTGTTCTCTCTCTCTCTATATATATATACATAACCTACTTTAAATTTTTATCTTTTAACCTCGTTAGACCCTACATGTAAAAAGATAGATTTACATTATTAATTCCAATGATAAGGGCACAATTATTTATTACTAATGCGCCCTTGGATCCGAACTTCGAACAAATTCGGGCTGATCTCCTTGACTGGTTCCGGCTCCGTTCACCGAGTTGGGATCCTGCACACCACTAAACAAACAGGAAGTCAGTATGTCGGCGGGAAGTTGTCCCACCGAAAACACTCCGACGCTCAAGTCAGTAAGAAAGCCTTCAAAATCTGGGAAGGTACTGAGAACTAAAATTGAGAGGGCAAGAGAGAATGTGTCGGAAGGGAGTGTTTGGATCTCTAGATGAAAGAGAGGCTTGGCCGTCTCTTGATCCTGAGACGGTAGGAAGGCAGTAAACGGCTGTAGGGAGCACGTTTGTATGCCTTTGGATCTCTGAGTGTCAGCAGAAAGTGCCTGGGAATCAGAGAGCGTTAGGTCTCTGAGCGAGAGGGGTTGGAAGCGTAGCAGAAAGCATATCAGGAAGCATGCCCAGGAATGAAAACCCTAGGGCTTATTTGAATGGTGGCAATGTGATCTTCCCTGGTTGAAAGACATGATCCTTTGCCTTCCTTCTGCAGGACGGCACAGGTTGCCTAACTTGTTGAGATTGCTTCCTTTTCTAGTGATTTGCGGCTTTCCAAACTGCTCGCATTCCTTTCATGCACTTTACAGTTGGAAAGCTCGAGTCGGCAGAAAATTAAAAAAATTTGACGCTTTCCTTATGGGAAGGACGCTGATTTTGTCAATATCTTTTTTGAATATTTATTGAGTTTATTGAATGCACAAATTAGGAAAAGAGCTGTTGCTAACCGCCTACTGGATCGTGAATCCAAGTGGGCCAGGCCCGTAGAAGCCTTCTTATTTTTAGGCCTGCTGCTACAGTGATTCCAACAAACGCTTGAGTTGACCGTTTTGAGCGTGAGTTGGTCACCCGCATGTGTCTTAGTCGGTCAACGCCAGCGTTGACCGTCGTGTGCACGTTTGGGCCTTTTAGAATTTGGGCATTCACCTCCTGTTGGACCAACGTTAGAGTTGGTCGTCCAACATGCTATTTGAACCTTCTTTGACTATTAGATCAGCTCAACTACAGTATACCCATCATATATATATATATATATTACCGACTCAAATGAGAAACAAAAAACCATCATTTTCTTGTTTGGGGGGAAGGCAGATTGCTAGCATTGGTGTGGCTCTATATTTTAAAAAATTAAAAAAAAAGTTATTATTTATATTTTAATTATTTATTTTTAATTAAATAATTTTAATTTAAATATTTTAAAATAATTAATTTTTAATTTTTAATAATTATTTTATCTATTTTATAATGTATAACTGAAATTTTAAAGGATCGTTGTATCTCTATAAAAAAAAAATTACATCTCCGTACTTATAACCTCTTAGTTCGTAACTTCTTAGATCAGGGTAGATGAAAATCAGTGGTGTGTTTCTCTCTCATTTGACAACATCTTCTCTCTCTCTCTCTCTCTCTCTCTCTCTCTCTCTCTCTCTCTCTCTTTCTCTCTCCCCCTCTTCACGCCAAGACAGTGAGAGAACCAAGATAAAGGAAGACAGCAGGGATCCGCACCGTCAAGACGACCAATTTGAGTAGATAATTGCACAATTATTCTCCCTGTTCGCTCACAACCACCGTGCCGCCAGTTGGGCACGACCGGCGGTCCCACCAGTTTCACCGCCACATTCACCATCTGGGTCCCACTCCCCAGACGATAGCCAGTTTCTGTTTGGTGAAATGAACAGGTGAAAATGCCTGTTGATCTTCCTCTTTCTCTCTCCTCCATCTCTCTCATACGCACATGAAAACACCCACACTCTCTCTCTGTCGGTTCCTTCCACTCTTTTTGTCCCTTCTTCTGCCATACGCATTCAATAATCAACCTCCTTAAATTTTCTCTCTCTCACACACCCATTAGCAGTACCTCTAAACTCTGATTAGCTTTTACTTAATCGACAATCCAATACCCATTTCCTCAATTTTACAGAGAAGAGAGAGACAGTTCCATTGGAAGAAAGGAATCAATATACACAGTCAAAAGGAAGAACACCCCAATTCATTTATTATCTCTTATTTTATTTAGTCCTCTATTTCTTTTTTCCCCTTACATTTTCTCGTGTTATATTTGCTTTCGTTTGTAGTTGTGTATTTCACATCTCATAATTCATCATTCGCTCTTTCTCTCTCTTCTGTGTCCCTCATACTTTAAAGTGGGGTTCGTGCCACTTGTGATGTTTGTGAGAGAGAGATGTGGGTAGAGGGGAAGGGAGAAGAGAAAGAGAAGCTTGATTCTTGATGTGCTTTGGGGGAGGAGAAGTCGAGGCTTGGTATGTTTTGTTTTGTTTTATACCGGGATTTGTATGATTTCATCGTTTTTTGGGGTTCTGAATTGAGGGGAGGTTTCTAATGGACACCAAAGGTCGTCTTGTTGCCGGCTCTCACAACAGGAATGAGTTTGTTCTCATCAATGCAGATGATATTGGAAGGGTAAGTGTCCTCTAAATCCCAAATACTTAATCCCCGCGCACCCTCTCTTGATTGCTGAAAGGGATTGACCTGAATTGGCGGCACTTTCTTTACATTACCACTGCCTGCCGAAGCATCCCCGTATAATTTTTCTTCTTTCTTTGTACAGCCTTTGATTATCTGAACTTTCTTATCCATTGAGTTTTAAGTCTACCCTTTTGATCGTTATTTTGATTTGGTTTATGAGCAGCCACTTCTTGTAATGTTCCCAGGCATTTCAAAAAGATTTCATTCCCCACCTTTCTTTTTATGAACTTTTTATCATGGACTCTATTTCCTTTTGCAAAACAATTTTACTTTCTATAACTAACAGTTCTCATGGTTGAGTCTAGACTAATGTAGATTTTATGTTTAATTGTGCTGTGCCTCTAACGACTCCCAGCTCCTAGAATTTCCTGGATATATATATTTTTAAAATCATTTCTTGCAAAATTTGTGAGCCCCTTTCCCATTATTAGAATTACTGCTTGTTTTCCCCACTAAATCTTGGGGGGGAACGGCTTCAACTGATACAATTGATTGTGATCCTTTGATTATTGCTGGGGTTGCTTGATTTTCAGTACCCAGATCTGTCTGCCTGAATTTTTTTTCTTCACATTTTGTGTGTTACAGGTAACTTCTGTGAAGGAATTCAGTGGACAGATTTGCCAAATTTGTGGGGATGAAATAGAGATTACAGTGGACGGAGAGACATTTGTTGCTTGCAATGAATGTGCTTTCCCTGTGTGTAGGCCTTGTTACGAGTATGAAAGAAGAGAGGGGAATCAAGCTTGCCCTCAATGTAAAACCCGATACAAACGAGTCAAAGGTACCAATTCTCTGACCCTTCTGTTCTCTATGTTCCTTGCCATCATGGGAGAATCATTTGTATAACCATTAGTAATATGCTTGTTGAAAAAAAGAAAAAAAGAAAAAAGATCACCAACCATCTTCGTAGTCTGATTTGTACGTTGCATTTCCAACTGTCTAAATTTTCAAGAATTGCATGCTATTTGAACTAGTGACCGCCGTAATTTTGGCCACTTTGATGCAAATAGAAACGATTTAGTTGATATCTTTTAAGGTTTGGAGCACCACAATTTACGGGGTAACCAGAGAAGCATACCAAATCCATGATGGGGAGAATCCCTAGATTACAATTCCAAGAATTTTCCTATTTCCATTGTATCCTATTATTGATGATGCTTTATGGATGTTATATAGAATGCCATTTAGTTGATGTATTCCATTTCAGGAAGTCAGAGAGTTGAGGGTGATGAAGAGGAGGATGATATTGATGACATAGAAAACGAGCTTGATTATGCAAGCAATGGGAGGGTTCCTCAGCTCATTGCAGAAGCAATGCTTTCTGCCCGCCTTAACATCGGCCCTGGAGGATTTAATGTCTCTGGCCTCACCACACCTGCAGAGCTGGATTCATCTGCTATTGCTCCGGAAATTCCCCTCTTAACCTATCGGGAGGAGGTAACTTGTTCTTGTGGTTATATTTCCCACTTTTTATTTCTTACTACTGTTTTTGTGATTCATTCTGAAGTTTGGATGTAATGATGATGGTGATGATTTTGGTTCAAGGACGCTGGTGTTTCACCAGATAAGCACGCTCTTATCATTCCCCCATTAATGAGTCGTGGGAAAAAAGTTCATCCTATTCCATTTCATGAATCTCGTATGTCCCGTAAGTTTGTTTTTGTTTCTACCATTTTTTAGTATGTTGAGCAACATAAAATGTGTTGATCATTATACATTTGTTATTGATGCTTAGTGCCACCTAGACCAATGGATCCTAAGAAAGACCTAGCAGTTTATGGTTATGGGAGTGTTGCATGGAAGGATAGAATGGAGGAATGGAAGAAAAGACAGAATAATAAACTTCAAATGGTCAAGCATGAAGGTGAAAATGGTGGAAATTATGATGGAGCGGACCCTTATGATCTCGATTTACCCAAGTAAGTTAACTCTGGTGATTTGTTTGTTTCAATATTATGTCATTGTTCATGTTCTTGGTGTAAAATTGTTTGATCTTAGCTTATTGTTGAAATTCAGAAACTTGATTTTAAGGTGGTTTCATAACGGCCACTTACCAATCAGTATTATTCTTTCTATTCCTTTTGTTCTTCTTTTTTAATGGGAACTGCCTTGGACGGAATTTGATCATGTTGCTGCATGCAATTGGCAGTATTTAATGATTTGTTAGTCATTAATTGTTTTTAGTTTGCTACATCATTCAGCTACATGGGAAAGTAGCCGACCTCCAAACCTTTGTTGAACATTGTGGCCTGTTAAGCAGACTAACCATTTGATTAATACAGTTAATTTACAGACTTGTTTAACTCAAGTGAATAAAACCCATTTGTGTAGATTCTCTGGGAAAAAAATACAGGGACATAGACCAAATCTATTCGAAGGGAATGCTTCACAAATTTGTGTTCAGGTGCTAAAATGTTGTAGCATAATGGTAAAGCTATTCTCTTTATTATCTCTCTTATTTTGGGTAGAATCTGCATTTTAATTCTAAGAGTTTTTCTTTTTGGGGCATAATTCTTGAGCATATGAAGATAAATATAACTAATTTCCTGGAATAAGCAGAAGTGCCAAAAAAATAAAAAAGTTTCCCATGTGCTTATTCTATGAAATGTAGCCGTGCATTTGAGTTCGAATGAAATTTCCAATATTTTTCCTTTCTTTGAAAGCTGTTTAAGGCTTGTACTTAATATATATGGCCCTCTGTATACCTGAACGATTTATATTTTTGTCCGCCTCTCTTTTTACCTATTGAAGGATGGACGAAGGCAGGCAGCCACTTTCAAGGAAATTACCTATCTCTTCAAGCAAGATAAGCCCATACAGAATAATAATCATCCTCCGGCTCGTGATCCTTGGACTCTTCTTTCACTACAGAATTCTGCACCCGGTGAAGGATGCCTATGCATTGTGGCTAATATCTGTGATTTGTGAAGTTTGGTTTGCTGTATCCTGGATCTTGGATCAGTTTCCAAAATGGTTTCCAATTGAACGAGAAACATACCTCGATCGTCTATCACTAAGGTCTTTATCTGCCTAATCTCCCACTGCTGACCCCAAACTCTTTTTTTTTTCAAGATGTTCTGCACTTTGCTACTCACCACAGATTATTTATTTCTTATTTGTTATTTTTATTTAAGGTATGAGAAAGAAGGCCAGCCATCTGAGTTGGCCCCCGTGGACATATTTGTGAGTACTGTTGACCCTATGAAAGAGCCTCCACTCATCACTGCAAACACAGTGTTGTCGATCCTTGCCGTGGATTATCCAGTGGATAAGGTTTCCTGCTATGTCTCCGATGATGGTGCCGCCATGCTTACCTTTGAAGCCCTTTCGGAGACATCTGAGTTTGCAAGAAAGTGGGCCCCATTCTGCAAGAAGTACAGCATCGAGCCCCGTGCTCCAGAATGGTATTTCTCACAGAAATTCGATTACCTGAAAGACAAAGTGAATCCTGCCTTTGTTAGGGAACGCCGGGCCATGAAGGTTTGTCATCTTCCTTTTCTTTGATAAGCATTTGTGTGTGGATCAATGCTGCGTTTAGGATATGGGATCTGAAATGGGGATGGTGTTGTGGCATTTTGTTTAGAGGGAATACGAAGAGTTCAAAGTTCGGATTAACAGTTTGGTTGCAATGGCTCAAAAGGTTCCTGAAGAAGGGTGGACAATGCAAGATGGAACTCCATGGCCTGGAAACAATGTCAGGGATCATCCTGGAATGATTCAGGTATTTCATTTTTTCTTATGGTTTTGCACTACTTAATTGCATCTTGTAATTTTTTTGTTTACATTTTCTTCCATCCTTCCAACAGGTCTTCCTCGGTCAAAATGGTGTCGGTGATGTTGAGGGAAACGAGTTGCCTCGTCTTGTTTATGTTTCTCGTGAAAAGAGACCAGGCTTTGAGCATCACAAGAAAGCTGGAGCAATGAATGCTTTGGTAAATCAATCTATCTTTCTATCTTTCTTTCAAATGCTCAGATGATCTTGTGATAGGGGGAGTGTAAATGCCTTTGCTATGATTTCTAATCCTTGGTTTTGATTTTCCAGATACGGGTCTCTGCCATCCTCTCGAATGCACCTTATCTCCTTAATGTTGATTGTGATCACTATATTAACAACAGCAAGGCGCTCCGTGAAGCTATGTGCTTCATGATGGACCCCATTTCGGGAAAGAAGATCTGCTATGTTCAGTTTCCTCAACGGTTTGATGGGATTGATAGGCATGATCGATACTCAAATCGCAACGTTGTATTCTTTGATGTAAGTAACTCATAATGCCTTTTCACTACCTTTTTTGTATGGTCCACCATATGGTTGCACATTGGATTTGGTTTGATTTCCATGAAAGATCACTGTAACGTCTTTTCCCTCAACAGATAAACATGAAAGGATTGGACGGGATTCAAGGACCAATATATGTCGGTACTGGTTGTGTCTTCAGGAGGCAAGCTCTCTATGGATACGACGCCCCAAAACAGAGGAAACCCTCAGGGAAGACCTGCAACTGTTGGCCCAAATGGTGCTGTTTCTGCTGCACGTCCAGAAAAAAGAGCAAGAAATCAAAATCCAAGGACAGTAATAAAAAGAAGACTAAGAGCAAGGAATCATCAACAAAGCAAATACATGCTCTTGAAGACATTGATGAAGGAATTGAAGGTAAGAGTTCCACTTGAAGTAGTTCACATTTTGAAGGTACCTAAATCTGAAACGTATGAATCATCATCAGTGTTTCAAGTTCAATTTTCAGGGTATGAGAGAAGATAAAGAAATGACTTCCTTTTAGATTTCCTATTTTGATTCTTATCCAGTTAATCATCTTCTTTTTGTCTCACCGGGTTTGACTGATGACCCTACTCTATCACCCATCCGTTTCACTAATTTTTGAGGTATATATTGCAGGAATAGATAGTGAAAAGTCCTCTCTCATGCCACAAGTGAAATTTGAGGAGAAATTTGGACAGTCCCCCACTTTTATAGCTTCAACTCTCCTAGAAGATGGTGGAATTCTACCCTCCGCAAATCCTGCTTCTCTCTTGAAAGAAGCCATTCACGTCATTAGCTGTGGCTACGAGGATAAAACAGAATGGGGAAAAGAGGTAGTGTAGACATTTTGCTTAATTTAGGGAAAAAAAACAAACCTAGATACAAAGAGTTAGTAATGTATATGTTGATGTGAGCTGTAATTGTATACTAGGTTGGGTGGATATATGGGTCTGTTACAGAGGATATCTTGACTGGATTCAAGATGCATTGCCATGGCTGGCGGTCAGTCTACTGCATGCCCAAGAGACCCGCATTTAAAGGGTCTGCTCCCATCAACCTTTCGGACCGTCTTAATCAAGTTCTCCGGTGGGCACTGGGATCTGTTGAGATTTTCTTGAGCAGACATTGTCCTTTATGGTATGGCTATGATGGTGGTCTGAAACCATTGGAGCGGTTCTCTTATATAAATTCGGTTGTATATCCATTGACATCGATCCCCTTGCTTGTCTACTGTACTTTACCGGCTGTCTGTCTCCTTACTGGCAAGTTCATCGTCCCCGAGGTACTTTCTCCCTGCTTTTAATCTTTATGATCTCTACACCCATAAAAAAATGTCTGTCTTCTTTTTTGTTAATTCACCCCCTGAAAAAAACAATGGCTAGTATCCACCTGTTTGGCCTAAAGCTTCTCCTTTTCTGATTTTAAACTGTGCCAAACGGATTTCCCCCCCTTTTTTAATCACAAATGGCTTTTGGGATCTCAGAAAGTTGGCAGGAACTTCGTCTGAGGCTCCAGTTTGGAGCTTCAGCATATCGAAGCAGACAAAACCCAAAATTCATGAAAATTTCTATGGAGAAAGAGAATCCTTATGAACAGCACTTCCGTATGCTAAAGATGTCAATCAACACAAAGTGAGAGAATCTGTGAGTATACAAGGATACTAGATGGGCTTCGGAGCTCTGAATTTAAGCATGTTTTGGGCTGTTAGGGGATTAGATCTTTTTGGGAACTTTATCTCTCAAGCCATTTTCACTGTCGTTGTATCTTTTTGCAGTGGCTATTCCTTAATAACTTCAGAAACCCTTCAACCTGTGCAATGTGCAGATAAGTAGCTACGCCAGTATCTTGTTCATGGCCCTCTTCATTTCTATTGCGGCAACCAGCATCCTGGAAATGCAGTGGGGTCACGTCGCTATCGACGACTGGTGGAGGAACGAGCAGTTCTGGGTGATTGGTGGTGTATCGTCGCACCTGTTTGCTCTATTCCAGGGTCTTCTAAAGGTTCTGGGCGGCGTCAACACCAACTTCACCGTCACATCCAAAGCTGCCGACGATGGAGAATTCTCCGAGCTCTACTTGTTCAAGTGGACATCACTGCTGATCGCCCCGTTGACGCTGCTCATTATAAACATCATCGGGGTGATTGTCGGAGTATCGGATGCCATCAGTAATGGCTACGAATCGTGGGGCCCTCTCTTTGGTAGGTTGTTCTTTGCATTGTGGGTCATCATGCACCTCTATCCTTTCCTCAAGGGCTTGATGGGGAAGCAAGACGGGATTCCCACCATCATTGTCGTCTGGGCCATCCTTCTTGCCTCCATCTTCTCCCTTCTATGGGTCAGAATCAACCCCTTCACAAGTAAAGGCGGCATCGTACTCGAAGTTTGTGGGCTGAACTGCAACTAAAAGGAAAGAAAAACACCTGAAACAGAAGGAGAAACGCACAGAATGGAAGAAGGGTTGAAGTTAGTTGCTTGAATTCGCTTTCCTCTGGGCATCACAGATGTAGTTGCAGAAGATGCCGCATGGGGACAGATAAGGTGGCGTGATGGAAGATTTCCAAATTAGGCTTTTCATGGCGTCAATACAAGAAGAAGAAGAAATGGTGTCAGTGTCTGTATTTGTAAAATGTCTATTCATTCTTTTGATATACGTGCTACTTTGTGGGTTTGGGTTGGAAGTGATGATTTCAGAGTTAATATGTTCCTCGGAGAACTATGATCTTTAACTCTGAAATTTCAGTGTATCCCATAATAAACTTCCATATCTGTCTGTAAATCTCACAGGGAAAGGAGAACTTGTCAAGTACGAATTCTCTAATAATAATAATGATAATAATAAACACATAATATGTATTTTTTTTATTTGGGTTGAAGGACTGGAAGCTGCATGATCTACTTCTGTAAGTTCAATAAGAATACGACGCAGAATCATACTGTCCCATCTTGTATTTTTATGTAATCTCCTAAGTTTTCTTGTTGCCATGATCAATCTCTTCTTCTTCTTCTTCTTTTAGGATTTATTTTTGGAAATTTGGTTACTAACTTCGCGGTGGGCATGCAGTTTGGAGTTCGGACCTCTTACCATCTGCCAGCTTCTATTCGAGCGACGTTTCAACTGTCGAAGGAATTAAAAATGAGAAACTTATTTTATATATTTATTGAATCTACGTATCTTTTGTGTCTTGTTCGTTTTAATAATGATAATACAACACCTAAAACTATTATTATGTCTCGTGCTATATGATAAGAATCTTATTAGAATGAAATTGTTTTAATTTTGTTTTATTTATCTTTTTACTTATCTGAATCTATTTTTATCAATGACTAGCAACAATATATCGACAAAGCTTCTTTCAGATTGTCGACTGGTTTTAAACGGTGTGTATTTAACATCACCTATGTACAAGGATGCAGTATAATTTTAATAACTAAGTCGGGATCATATCTATAGGAAATTATGTTTCAATGTAGTAAAAATTACGATTAACTACGTGACCTGAAATTTTATTCCCCTCGAAAAAAGAGGAAAATGATAATTTAGAAAAAATATTAAAGGTAAAAAAAATATATATAGATTGTAATGGGTACTCCCAGAAAATCAGGGAGCACTTATACTTGCTTGAGGAGGCCCGCGACGCCGCCAGAATACAGACAGCAGCCTACCAACACCGAATTGCCCGATTTGGATTGACCACATTTGGTAGCCTTAGGCCCCATTTGGTCGCCTTGGCCGGCCATTCTTTATAATTATTTTCGATTTAGCTCATTGAGATTTTTCCTAGAATATACATGAACAAAATAAGTAAATAAAATAATATTATTAACATATTATTATTACATAATAGCATTAACTAAGTTGGAAAAAATACTTATGATTATCATTAATTATTATACCCTAATCTATTTGTCATTAGTCCGTAGCGATGTTTATACAAGTATAGAAATTAAAATACTACTTTATGGGTATTATGATTACATTTAATAGATGCAATAAGCCTTTTAAATTTCTCAATGGCCGTAGTGGAAGAGTGAAATCTCGTGATGTTTTAGTGATGACACTCACAAATGTTTTTAGGATATTTTAAAATACATGTCAGGTATACTATTAGTTCAAAGTATCTGGGACATACCACATTTTTAACCAAAAAATTGGTAGAGTTTCAACTATAATACAGTTGTCGGCCTAATATAAGCCTATATGAAATTTCAGTACAGCACATTATACAATCCACAATACATAGCATAGGATCCAAAAGTCACATGACTTTACGTGATACCAATGTCATAACTCCGATACGATACTGGCTCAGATAAGATGCCACCAAATATCAAAATAAACCGTAATATTCTGCGAAACCATATACATCCATATAAAACAGTAAAAACTAAACTATATCTGCATCATCATCATTATACATAGACATTAATATAAAAATTCATCAGAAATACAAAATATTCCATCAAAAGACACAAAACTGTATAACTAAGTCCATAAAGTCATCTTCCAAGTCTTCGAGCCTAACCGACTCAAATCCTCTACATCACCTCATCGAGTACAACTCATATTCATCTGAGAAAAGAAAATAGTAATGATAAACCAAATACTCAACAATGCACATATTTAACAAATGAGATGCAGATATTATAATCAAAATCATAATAACACATATAGGAGGAAATAGAGATGCATTTAAGACCATAGAACATGATTCATAAAAGAACGCTTCCATAATGTATTCTAAATTTCTATAATTCTTTTTTTTTAATCATCAAATCATGTCAAAAAAATTATTTCATTGGGAACCAAAACAATAAGCAATGTACATAAAATATAGCACATAAAAAGAATAAGAGTATAATAAAATTAATAAGTATGAAATATGATCAAATGTACTTTTCAGAATTTATTTATCTTTTTCATTTTACTTATTTTTTTCTTAGATTTTAAAACATGTATAAACTTTTTTACTTTATAGATTAGGGTCAGTAGACCTTACTGACTAAAGGAGCGGTCGATCATAATTTGAATTGTGTTTACTTCTACACAATCAAAAGTCATTTTTTCCTATTTGAGATTCAGAGGCGGGCTATCTACATACAATCCCTATAGACGGGTCCAATAGCCACACACGGCACCAAAGTAGACAACGATCTTCCAATATAATATATTAAGACATGTCAAAATATACTATCTGTTAAATAATTTTTGGTCCAAGTTCTTAATTCCTTATTTTCTTAAAAAATTCTGCCATTAAATTTAAAATTTTTTGTTCCCATTTTACTGAAGAACGGTTCATAAGTCCATAATTTTTTCATTCCTACTCTACTAGATAACAGTTTATAAGTTCATCACTTAATTGTACAATATTCCTCAACCATTCTTATTTTCATAAGCATATTCAGATATATATTTTCATATTTCTCGTGAGCTTAAATCCTCACGTGATCATAAATTCATGCATAAATCATTTAGAGTTTCAAAGAATTAGAAAATTCTTTTCACATTAAGTCAAATAAAATTTTAAAACTTTTAAACGATAATTCTTTCACAAATGGTTCATACTATAATTTTTAGAACATATAAAATCAACATATTCATAATACATATATAAATCATCATAAAGTTTAAAATATGTAAGAAATTCTTATTACCATGAAGCAAATGTAACTTTAGAACTTTCAGACAATAAATTTCTTTGTAAATATATGTAACATAATTTTTGAAGTATATACAAAATATCATATTTAATGTACATGAGGTCAAACATCACTATTCACGTCCGGCAATATTCCAGAATACATCAAATTGACATATATAAAATCTTTGTGTATAAATACCAAATATACGGAGTACCGACATCCATAAAATTAGGATAATAAATTTCTAAAGCCAAATCAAGTATAAATTATAATTAATTCGAGTAAAAATCAAAGGGACGCGGGTTAGGATTTTCGGCAAGTATAATCCCGCATAAAACTACCAAATCAGACACACAATTGATAAATAGACATATATAAGGCATGAGTATCCATATTCTAAAGCCAATTCATGTATAAATCTCAAAATAAATATATAAAATCGTTCCGAGTGCGGGGTTAGGGTTCCACATTTAAAAATTGATCAAAATTAAGAAATCGGACATGAAATCTACATATATGTATGCTCAAATCATGAATTCTATAAAATATAAATTTAATCAAGTATCAAAAGGAGGATACCTGAAGAAAACAGAACAAAACTGCAAAGAAATGAGAGAAAATGATATAAGCGCACTTGAATTCGTTAAATCTATCACTTCTCTAACTAACTCAAAGTCGGAATCGAACCCAAGAACCTTGAATTCTTCATTCCTCTCTCTTCTCCTTGCATTCTCTCTCTCACTCTCTCGTGGAAGTCGGGAAAATGATGAAATAAAACCCTCGCGACCCTTTTATATCGCCGGCTGGCGCTCGAGCAGCCGGTAGGCTTTCTCCCACCGACACTTTTCACGGTTTCAAAACTTAATTTTTTAACATGAATAAAGCCCAATTTTGATTATATTAACTTACCCGCAATTATGATATTCAAAAATCGATATATGACAGTATCAGTCCAATTAACAATCTAATTTAAGCAAGTAATTTTAAGAATTTCATATTTTGGTCAATTTTTATTTGAACATTGAAAGAGTTTCATTGTATGTGTATCTCATCCATGACTATTTAGTATAATTGTATATTATCATATCTCTTAATCTTGACTTTCAATCTTGTTAAATATGTACTCTTAAAAGTTAGTTGAGCTTCGAGGGACACTCTAATACTTGCATTAAAAAGTATGACAAAATATAAGGCAAAACAAAATATACAGTCTTCTTATAAATGATCCTCTTGTTGTACCTTTTTGTTCTGGTTGATAAATATTATCTAAAAATAAGATATTATTACCCGAGACTCACTCAAATGTAATTGGAACTAACAATCCTACATGTCCTCTAACATACACCACTCCTGCATCTTTAGTTAGGCAACAAGTTCTGTAGATTCTCTACTCAATGCTTCAACCACAACATAAGTATTCTTCGATGTGTACTAAATATCACAATTATAGCTCTTTAGAAGATCAACTATGATAAAATATGTCAATGAAATATAATAAAATCGGATAATGCAAGATTTATTGAAGAAAATATTTTTAATTATTTGAATTGAGTAGCGGTGAGCTGATTGTAATTTTATTTTTTGCTCTATTTAAAAAAATTGATATAGAAAAGTAGTATCTAAAATACATTTTTTTTAAAAGATAATATTCTAATAAAAAATTATTTAAGTTTTTT
>JAOVVI020000083.1:0-47214 GCA_028571085.2 Nepenthes alata
TATGTCCCAACCAACCCCAAGCGGACTGAATTTAACACATACATGCAAGAAAATTGGAGGAAAATAATTTAATAACCCAATATTCATAAACTATGGGCATAATTTTTATAAAAATCATAAAAAATATGAATAAGAATTTATACATATAAAGTATCATTATCTTACCTAAAAAAATATATCATATATAAGTATTTAAAATAAAAAATGCTCAAAAAGTATAAAAAAAAATCAATAACAAAAAACGGAAGACTTAGGATGCACTTATTTTAACTCCAAATTATCAAAATTTTGTTTTGATCTATTTGAATTAGGCTTCTCTAACTTCATCTCTCTTCTTCTCTTATCATTTTTTCTCATCTCTTAAAATTTGGTAGAAAATGATCAAAAATTAGCTGAACACGGTATACATAGCAAGCTGGTGTACCAGCACGCGTCGGGTGTGCATCAAGCACCCCATCCAAATCTAGTGGCACACGAACACTACTTTGGGCGCATGTTAGCATTACTATTCTATCTCAGAGTGTTCAAACTTTTTTCAAGCATGAATACATTAAAAAAGTACGCTCAAGTTCTTATCAGGCGTCTATCAGGGTGCCATTTCTCTACTCATGACACATATGTACGTGTATCAAGCGTCGATCAAATACACATCAACTCAGTGCAACTCGGTTTAACTTTGACTTTGATATAATATTTCTCTTTTGACCTCAACTTGTTTATTTTAATTTAATTTATTATAATTAAAATTTTTAATTTAGAACATATACCTTACAGATAATTAGTGCAATTGAATATGGGATAGAACCTGATTAATAATTGTCTCGTTGTCGATTGTAATAAGAGATAAGGTGTACTTGATAGGGTGAAATATTTGGATTTATAGAAGCGGCAATCATTGGCTTATGAAAGATGATTGCCTTCTTCTTTTATTATTTATAGTATCATTTGCCTTCCTCTTAAGACAAGTAGAGATATAATATCTATATTCTTTATAGTATTGACTTTTTCTAATGAAGCTTTGAGAAATGGATATAGTAAAAATTAGATGATGTAATAGCCATAATATCAGTAGCAAAATAAATGTTTTTGGTTTTTTGTCAAATTTTCTTAGCAATAAGCTCCATTAAAATAATATCAAGTGTGAGCAAGAGAGGGGAATAGAGTAGTGTGATTCTAGTATATTTAAAAATATTATAATTATTTATTATAAAATAAATGAATTAACGATGATATATGTATTCTGTATAAAATTTAACAAGCTTGTTGTCTAAAAATATAGGATTGGGATTGAAAATATAATCCAAATGGCTATTTATTTGAGAATGAAACTTAACAATTGCCTGACCAGACTATTGACACATGATATAATTTATATTACAATCAAATTTAGAAAGCAGTATTATTATAATAATTGTATAAATTTGTGAGAAAATTTAAAACAAATTTAACATTTCAAACTTAAAAATTATGTTTTGAATAAAAGAAATAGACATGCTAATAAATTAAGAAAGTATCTTATAGTAAGTTTATTCTTATTATTCAATGTGTATGTCAAATTTATTAGGTATCACTTATTTATTTTATGACTTTTGTTGTTATTTTTGTAACAAACTGTCATATTTTACGACCAATTAGAAAAATAAAAACTTTTTAGGCCCAAGTATTATAGTTTGTGTTATCTAAAATAATATTAATAGAGTTAGTAATATTATTTAAGGAAGATAAAATAGAAAATTGATGATACTGACCAAATGAGAATAAAATAATAATAAAATAAAAAAAATAGTGTGAAAGATTAGGTAAAAAAGTTACTAGTGGTTAGTAGAGATCATAGAAAAGTCACTAGAAAGGTTGCGGCAAATATGTCTATAATTTTTGCCACCGATGGTGGTGGGTAAAAGCCAATAACTTTAGAAGAGATGCACGTTAGCAATGGCCTAGTAGAAGAAGAGTAAATACAGGACTAACAAAGTTAGCCTACAATTTGGGCTCCAAATGTCTCTAATATGTAATCAAAATAATAAGTTTTAAATAGTATATCGCGTTAAATGATCAATTTTAAAATTTTATAAGGATAATATGTTTTGAGATATAAGATAATAAAATTAATTTTGATACTATTTTAAAATTATAATAGAAAATATTTAGAAAAGCTTATATAATTTATGTGTATTGTATAATTGTATAATAAATTATTATTTTATAAAATAATAATATATCTATAAACAAGAAAGATAATGACTATAATAAAAATTATATAAATAATGTCAATATTTCACCATTTTAATCATCATCATAGGAATAAGGAAAGAAAATGGTTGATTTCTGAAAAAAATTTGAATAATTTTACTTATTGTGAACCTTTAGCATGATTTTTAGCTGCATAGAAAAATTTCAATATTTTATTTTACTTTAACATAATATTTTAATTTTAGCAAGTATTTAGTAAATATTGTAACATTTTTTGAAGTATCTTTGTTTTAAAACAAATACATTACAATTACAATTAAAATATTATGCTTGCGAAAAACAAATTTTATTTAAAAAATGTGGACAATTATGAGGTATATGATTTATAAAATTGAATTAGTGTTATAGTTAATTTTTTTTTTTAAAATTAAAGAATTAACTACACAATTAATAAATTGGAAGGGCATTTTGATATTTCACCAAAACAAAATTAATAATTCACATCCCCCACGCAACCAAGCCCTACAGTTGTGGGAACACTAGGAGGCCCGATACATCTATAAATTAATGACCAGCGAGGCACTCTGCAGTGCTTCGTAATCGTGGACTAACCGCCAATTGACGTTGTTCGATTTCCTTCACCGGCGAAGAACCAAGCTGTCATCTCCAGGTAGCGATTCCCTTCCTCAGCTGCCTTTTCTCTCTTCGGTTTGATGTTGGCTTCTGATTGACGACGAGGCAACTTAATTTGTTGCTTCAAATCATTAGGGCGGGAAGTTTTAAACAATTGTGCTAAACAAATTTGAAGAAGTAAACGGGTGATAATTATTTCACGGATCATTGGTTGCCAAATTCGCCGTGGACCGTCAATATCATACAGTGAAGTTTTGATTTCTCGTGTCTTTTGTGCCGGAAAATCTTGCTGCTAATTGTGTTGTCTACTTGGGCCACTTTCATTTAGTCTCATTGTGAGTGTATAACTCCTCCTGCCGTTCATTGTTCTGAGATTCTCTAGGAATGACCCCGCTAAGTTTTCGGTCATGATTTGATTGTTGCTGTTTTAATCTTCGCATAGGTAGGAACTATATGTAGAAGGTATTACTTGAATTTGATGTATTTAGTTCTACGGTCATTTACTATTCGAATTCTCGGATGCTGATTGGCTTTTATTTATTATTATTTTTTATTTTCTATGCATAGTCTAATAGAAGGTCCAAATTAGTTTATAAGATGTTTTCTTTGTTGTTTATAAGACGATCTTTCAGTCTTTTTTTGGCTTTTGCATATCAAGGATAAGTTTTGAGTTGTAATTCACGCTCACTCGTTTGATTGTTCACCTTTGATTTTGTTTTCTTACAATTATTCTTATGCCTGAATTGTTTTTCATGTTATGTAGTATATTTGGAACAACAATATGGGTTCCGAGACAGGCAGCATGTCTCAGGATGGTCAGGATACAGGTAAGTTGCTTCCCACTTCAAGAGAATGGATCATTACAATTTTTTTGTTAGTTTCTTATTCCTGTTTTACCAGAGCTGCTGTTGCCATTTCTTTTATCTCGGATGGTTTTTATGCCCTTATATGGTGTGTTAAGAAATGCTCTGTAATTGGTGGTGGATATAAGTTTCATATATGAGCCAAAGAAGAAAGAAAAAAAAAAAAACTCATTGATAATGGATATTCTTCCTTTTATTGACTCCTCACTCAAAACTTAACTGGAAAAGGGAAGAATTTAGTCATCCTGAAATGTAAAACCCATGAAAGGAGTGCTTGGAGAGATCATGAAATCTCTCTTTTACGATAGTAAGCATTCTAAATTAATTGAGTCTTGCTTGACAAGCATGAATTATGGAACCATTGGATTTCAATATCAAATATGCTAAGTTGTGAGCTTTTGTATTAGGAGTATGTTTGGCTTGTTTCCAGTGTTTTCAGAACAAATGCTTGAGTGAAGTTTTCTATAAATGCTGAAAATTCATAAAAATGGTGACCCCAATATATGAGGCTCCTATTTCGTGAGGTTTGAGGGGATTATATGTACACAACTTTACTCTTACATTGTAGAGAGGCTATCTCTTGGTTTGAACCAATAACCTCTATGTCATAATAGAGCAACCTAGTTGTTACACTAGTACTAATCCTCCAAAATTTCTTAGTAAATGTTGTAACATAATAAAAAGGGTGGATAGTGCGCAAGGCTTCCATATTGCAAACTCATAGAGTAACATTTTATAATGCTGTAAAATAATTAGACAAACTCTCCTTAGAAAATTCAAAAAAGTCGGTTAGCTTCAATTTCATGAATAAGGTTGTCATGGAAGCTATGAAGTATGGACACTGACACAGGATACGGATACGACACGATACCGACATATTGACATGCTATCGACATATTGACATGCTATTTTATAAAAATTAAGGATACATGTTATGGATATGTGAACTAAAATTATGGTTTATAATTTTTTTAACTGATGAATACTATTATTTTATACTAAATTTGTGAGTTATTGTTTTTATTTGTGATGAAGAAATCATTATTTTATATTAAAGCTGTGTTATCATATTTATCTGCTTTGTCTCTGTATTCGTTTCATTTTTCTTGAGTTTTGACCTTATATCTTATGAAAATTTGGTGAAAGAAAAGTGTCACTTATCATAAGAGAAGAAATCTCTTTTAACTGTGAGATATTCTTGGGGGTTGGGGACTATCTATAGAAATGAAAGAAGAGGTATGGATTTAAGTTTTTCAAATTATAAACCAGCCATATTTTTTAAAATTTACAAAAGGGTCTACAATTTTTTTAAAAAAAATTATAAAATTACTCAATGTATCCAAAATGCGTCGAGACGTGTCTGTAGCGTGCCCAAAACGTGTCTGAACGTGTCCGGAATGTGTCGGACAAAAAAAATAAATTAATACTTGTCAGAGTGTGTTTGACATGTGTCTTAGCATGTTCAGGGCGGGTCGGTATCCGACACATGTCGGACATTTTGAGCCCAACAGACTGTCTATGCTTCCTAGAATGGAAGTTCCAAATTGGGTCTTCTGTGAAAAGAATTTTAATAGCTTACTTTGCTCCTTTGCAGAAAACCCTGTTTGTCCAATCTCAGCTTATAGGTAGACAAAATTGCTCCAGTCAAATAGGGCAAGCTCTTTCAATAGTTGGGCCTAAAATTCTTTCAAAAGTGGAGACTAATAGGCACTAGATCTGCATTGATTGGTTGGATATTTCGTAAAAGTGTTCCAAATAGAACATTTCTTAAAGTGAGGTGGAGCTGTAAAATAAGGATACTTTTCTCATAAACCTGACCTTCTGTTAATTTCCAGTTTGATCCTTTCGGAAGAATTCTGCTGAGAGATTCCAATTGTAGCTTTTATCAAAAACTTTTTAGATTTCATTTCCTGATCTAATTGAGCCAAAACTTGTTTTCTGACTGAAACCTGTTTTACACAGGCTTAGCTTCTAGAGCAGAGTAGCGGCTTACCAGGCCAGCCAAACAGGTGATTAGATAAGGACTTTAATTCCAAAAACAGGTAACCAAAGGAGTCATTTTCTTTAACCCATTGAGGAATGTTACGGTAACCCTAAAGTGTCCTTTGAGTTCTTTTATGTCTCTCTTCATTGTGTAAATGTGGAGCAGGATGTCTTTAGGGTGGTAGAAGAGGTTGGCCTTTTCAGGGCTTCACAGTGGGGAGCTTATGACATGGAGCTCTTGTGATCCCATTGCCTATCTTCTTATCTTGGAGAATAATGCTATTGTTTGTTGTTAGGTGGACAGTGGATCTCAACCAAGTTCTTCCTAAGTTAACCCTTTCTTTTAAATTAGTCTGGGGTTATAAACACAATCTATAAAATACAGGTCAAGAGATATCATAATCTAGGGTGAAATTGAATTTTTCTCTGGTAGATGGTTTAGATGGTCCTCTTTTAGTTGGAATCTTGGAATGCATGTTTCTGGGATGGGTTATGTAATCCTATCATTGGAAGTATAAACAGAATTTGATGTTAGCAATTGCACTACTGAAGAGGGGCATAACATTTACACTAATGTCCTTTCTAGTCTCCTCATCTACCTTCCCTCTCTTTTCCACATCTGGTATTCTGCAGGCTTAGGGATTTATAAGACTTAGTTGAGGTTTAGAGTTACTTTCATCGCCATCAAATAAATTTGTTTTTTTAATGCCGTGTTGGACATTGGCTGTGCATTGAAGGTTTGTCCTTGGTTAATCAAACCATTCCTAGATTGATGTGAGAATGAATATTTTGTTAGAGATAAGATAAGATGTTGGACACCTAATAAATTATAGCATCTTGGAAGTTCATTTATTAGGGAAGTGAAGGGTTTTTTGTTAAAAATAGAGCACCTATGTTCAAGTTTATAAGTATTGACAACATATTTGCTAGTACATGTTTTTGCTAGGGATGCCCTCATTAAGACATTGCTTTTGAGTTGGTGAAAGTAGGAGGTGACATTTTAATCTTTCTTGGGCATTAGTGACATAAACTGTTCACTTAGTACTTGCATCTTGTGTCATAAAAATGACATTTGGACCCATGGATGAAAATATTGATGTCAGTATTATTAGAAGCAAAACCTTTTTATAATATAGAACATAGAAAAATATCAATTGATATATCAGTATATCAACTAATAGAGTGAAATATTACGATTTTATTGTAGTATCGAGTAGTATCAAAAAATATCGTATCGGGTTTCTCTACTATCATATATTGGCTAATATTTCATTCTATGCTTGGATCTTATATTAAGACAATTAGTGTACTTAAATTAGTAGAAACTCTGAGAAATTTTTGTAACATTCTATTGCATCCTAGATGCATTATCATCCAATAATACGATGCCAAACAGAGACATGGTTGACTAGTGTTGAAACAAAAATTTGTAAGTAAGCCTACCCTTTTGAGAGAGGTAACTTCTTTTAGGATGATTAGTTGGGTTGCAGAATGGGAAAAGTAAGTAGCAATACTTTTGCAATACATGGTGCTTATTTTTGTGATTTAAGCCCATGGCTTTTATGTCACAATTATGGAATAAATATTGACTGAAATAAAAAATATTAGCCAATATATATTAGTATCGGGCTCCGTCACCATATCAACAATATTTGCTCCTTAGGTTCCCGTTCACAAAAATTTTGTATCTGATATATGACCGTGACCTATATCAATATTATTCATGGTGATAATTGAGCAACTTTATCATTATACCATGAATGATGCTATAAAGCAATGGCATGTTCAATTGGGAAAACTACATTTATTTTGAGTTTTCAAGATTTCTTTTCCATTCTCATGGTTTTTTTGGAAAGGGGGTTCATATATTCCCATTAGAAATGTATCCGTTTACACAATGATCCAAAAGACCGGTGAAGAAATGCATTTTATATGATTCTTTTAGATACTGTTCTAGTTTGCATATAGAGCAAATTTTTAAAGAAGTTAATTGAATCATTGGTTGGCCACTTGATGTCATCCTTGGATATTTCATCTTCAATGCCATAGCTGGAGTGATGGGCACGTGCTTTTCCGTATTGATTAGTATGGAATTAGCATGATCCCTAAACTTCCATGCTTGGATGGATGAGAAGCGAACTTTTAATCTACTTTTGCCAAGTTGGTTACTTGCTTTATGACAAGATTTTTGACATAATGGTGGATGTAGAGATGATGTTTATTAACTATTGTTAGTAACACATTGATCATACGAGATATTATTCGGGATGCTGAGCAACTCAAAGTTGACTTGGGATAGATTGACTATAGGTTTCAGTTCTTATTGTTTAACACATGAAGTTAATGAATTGATCCAGAGTCCAATTTTACTCCTAGTAAATTAACAAGTTGAGTCTATACAAAACAACACTGAATTCAAACATTACATTGAGTACTTGGTTGTCAATAGGTCAATTATGGCTATTAGTGACACATTCTAAATAATGATGATCATTTAATTAGCAATCATATAATTAGTATTACCTAATGATGGACAAATGATGTATTTCGTTGAGTTATATGAAATATTAGATGGCATGTCAGCAACACAAATGTTATTAAGAGGACCACACTTTTGTATATTCATATGAAGTGATATTACTGTATTTCTAATGTGTAATGAATGTCAGTTTTGAGGATTTAAAGGTCACATCAAATTTGTAGGTATTCTTACGGAAAAAGACAAAAAAGACAAACAAGCAAAATTAGTTAACATAATTAAATCAAACTTTCTTTGTATATATTATACAAATTGTGTTTAGATTCTATGTTTTTATATCTATTATTTTATAAAACAAAGTTCTATTTCCACTCGGAACATTGTAGAAAATCCTTCTTTATGACTATTGGGAAATTCTATCTATTATAATTTTGATTATTTTGAGCTTTCTAAAATTCAATAGAAAGTTGAAATAAAGAAAAAGATAAATTTGAATAGATTTTTGAAGTTCTGTTTCCTAGAAAAGTTTTCTAGAAAACATCACAAGCAAATGTGCCCTAAAACCTTTTCATCTTCCAAATGGTTTCTTAATGCTCTTGTTGACTCCATGCCTCTTTGACACTTGTTCTTGAATTTTTTCCGAAAGCCCCTAAAGGTGAATGAAAAATATTGAGTTCCATAAAGAACTGGTGCCACAACTTGGCACAGTTGTTTTGTTCAGCTTGGAATTTGATTAGGCATATATGATTAGGGCTTTTTGGATGAGGGCTCTCTGGTGGTTTTTTTTAGTGAGAGAGGCAGTAGTAGCATGCGAAACCTACCTCTTAGTTATGAAGGGTTTTGATAAGGTTGAAAAGAGACTGTAGTTCCCAGTCAAATTAGAAACCTGATAAGCTAGACATTCTAGTGAAGCTTTTTTCCCCAACTCTAAAGCACATACCTATTAAAGCATCCTTCTTTCTTGCTAATAGAGAATAGAGAGGAATTTTAGCTTTATGTGTTCATTTGTCTAATGACCATGTGAGAATCTCACTTTGGATCCATGCTTAAAGCCTGGAAGGGCAGGAATTTAGAATTGATGGCTCCAGAAGTGATTGCCTTCCACAACCTGTTCAGTGAAGGAATGATATTTTCACTGAAGAAGCCAAGGTCTGATTTACCTTGCTTGCTGACAATTGAATTGCAGCAGAAATAATGATTTGTCCGTCAAATCTCTGCAACCATTTCACCGATGAAACTTTATTCATAAGCCAGAGTTGTCTAGTTTGCAGTCTACCTTTTCTCTAGAGGTGCAGATGTCTTCCCATTGGACCAATGCTCTTTTGTATTTTGTGAAGAATGCTCTGGCAAGTTGTGAGATCTGTGGTTTAGGATGTCTTCCCGAATGTTGGATGACATAGATTGGTCCCCCGTTGTATCTTTAAATACATGGTGCAAGTTTATTTAGGTAGTTTTGATATTCAGGCGGCAGTTGACCTATATAGGTGTACCTTTAGTAGGTACCATAATACCAGATGGAAAGTTGATTGAATATTATGTGTGTTCAAAGCATGAGTCATGATGAAGGGTTTCTTTATAAATATATACTTGGCAATATGTTAATTTATATTATTTAGCAAGTTTGTTCATGTTGCCCTTTTAATTAAGAAAGGGAAATACCATCTACTCTAGGCTTTTAGTTCAGTTCTTTTAAAATTTAATCCAGTGTATTACCTACTTCTGCATAGGAAAATAATTGTTTGGGTTGAAGATGGAACATGATTTTGCACATATGACATATTTGATTTTTCCTCTAGTTGTCTTATGACATATTTGATTTTTCCTCTAGTTGTCTATGCTGGCCTACTTGTAAATTTCTTCTGGAATACTTCATCTTATGAGATTTAGGCCATGTGTAAATACTGGCTATTTTTCAGCATCATGTATCAAATTATCAATAGTAAGTCGTGTTCGGCATGACTTATTTTACCTGACATGCTTTTGAGCCATTTTTCTTTCCCTACTACTGTTTTAGGGTTTATTACTTCTCATTTCTACTTTAATCATTTCATTGTGTCACTCCATATATACCTCAGATATTGAAGCCAGTGTTTGAAATAACTGACGCTTGCGACAGTCACTATCAGTTGAATATGTGAACTATTCTATATCAAACATATTCCATACATGCATTACTTCCCATATAATCTTCTTTGATTTCATTAATTATAGGAAAAAATAACGTATCGCAGGGGCTCAGGAATCATACAAGCTAAAATTTGTAAAGATAGTTATGATTAATCTTTGAGTAAAATCAAACTTTCTGAAGCTTTTACCAATGTTTTCCGCACATTTCAGCAATACTAAACATGACTTTGGTTCAGTTTGTCAGCTTATTTGGTTTGAGCGCTGCATATTTGTTTGGTACTTAATATGCCTTATGCAACTTCAACCACTTGTTTTAGCTGAGCAGTTTATTTTATTTCAGTGGCTTATAAATTGAGCAATATTATATAGGCCTTAACAATTTCCCTTGCATAAATACATGCATGAAAGTGGTGTTTTTGTTGCATTAACTTTTGCTTGACTTTTATATATTTGATTTGATGTTGTGGCAGATGATGAGGAAGAATACGAGGAAGTTGGTGGGGGCAACCGGCTGCTGGGATTTATGTTTGGGAATGTTGATAATTCTGGTGAACTTGATGTTGATTACCTTGACGAGGCACTGTTTCTTATGCCTTAGTGTTATTTGTAATTCTTTCTCACAGTGACAAGCACTTGAGCATTCATACATTAATGCAAGTGTGTCCATAAGAGCCTTGAAGTGGCTGTATTTTGTGCCCTTGTCCATAATTTAGAAAGATTTTGTGATGTGTTCTTCAGTCTAAACTACTGATCTGTTGCATTTCCCTTGTATTTAGTGTGATTTACATGGTTTATCTAATTGAAATTTATTAGTAATTGATAAAATGGCCTTCCTGTCACACATGGGATTCCTGTCTTTGATGAAAATCTTCCAATGTTATTTTATCAAAAAATGATGTGGTATAACTTCATTGAATGAAGATTTCAAACTCCATTCTCTCCCTGAAATTCATTTGTGTAATTCAATGTGCTTGGTCAAAGACTGGAGGCTCTAGCAGCAATAATGCCAATGTCATCCCAATTACATGGAAATAAAATTGTTGATTGTATTTGTTTCCTCATAAGAATTGTTCATTATAGAATAAAGATTTGACAATGTGCACATCTCCACATGCAATTGTTATTTTTTACATTCAATGTATATGTATGCATATTTATTTATATATGTATAACTATTAATTAATCTAAATTTAAGTGCTATGATCATTTCTATAACTACTGTTTAGATGTAATTGTTGTTGATCTATGGTTTCCTCCCCCTGCTTTTACAACCCTCGACAGAAAGGGACATAAAAGAGTATTTCATTCAACTGCTATTAACAAATTCAGTTCAACCCTGTGCATATAATGTTTTACTTCTTATATATCCGAATGTGATTTGTTCTCTAGCCCGTTCATTTTACTTCATGTATCATTTCACAGCACCATAGATTAATTGAATTCTGGTTACTCGTTCATCAGAGCATGATAAAACAGGCCTCTAACAAGGAGCAAACATAAGTTTTTCACTCTATCATAGCTGATGACTGCTCTAGTGATTGGGGCCATCAGTTGCTGATGGTGATTGTCATCTTCACAACACAAAACATTCATTCAAAAGGAGTGGCAAAAATTCCCTGGTTGGGCCTTGATCTTGCTTAAATGAGAAATAAAAGCGAGACTAAGCCTAGTCTGGTGCAAGGTTCAATTGGAGTTTCAAGGTCTGTGGTTAGTGAGAAAAAAGCTGGGAGAGAGGGTTTGCAACTTCTGTACTCGATTCATTTAGAGCACCTATATGAGTCTCTTATTAAAAAAATGACATAGGACTGCAGGAGAGCTTCTCTTTCTTCTGGTAATAGGTTATTCATGTCTAATTTTTTTTTTTTTTGGGGGGGGGCTTTGCAACGTGTGTTACACATGTATCTGTGATTTTGTTATCAAGGTTCTCTCTCATTTTTTTTTCTTTTTTTATCAAATAATTAATGAAAGCCGAAACAGAGAACATGAGCAGAGAAATTTCTGCTTCATCCAATTGTTCTTATCTTGTCTTTGCTCTTAGAATGTGGCTGACAAATTTGTGCACCTCTAATAAAAGAACACAAGTCAAATAAGTGGTGTGTTGCTACAGGGCAATAGAAGAGAACTATGCAAGCAAAAGAAATATTGTTGATTAAACATGCAATGTACATCAACAAGCCTTTAATTCCACATACTGGGTGTTGCTGAGCCAAAAGAAAAACAAAACAAAGGGACCAAACATGCTATGATGAAAAGTTACCCAAAATAAGGGGATGATCTCCCTATTCCATTTTTCAGCTGGCGACTTGAATAGCTTTTTAAACAAATTGTATACGTAAGTAGCAATTAAGCAAACTGAAAAAACCTTCCTCCTTGTACTACTGGTAAAAGTGGCTTATTGCATACCATTACCCCATCTTGTGAATTGTAATGTACTGTATTTGATCTTACATCGCATCAAATACATACTGCAAGTGTCTCAGCTATTAAAGGTGAACAAGAACCTTCTTGATCACTTGGAACTTTTGAAAGGCGAACATACGAAAAAAAAAATGAAAGGTGGACAAAGATGTGGTCAAGAGAGGAAGGTGGATGGTCATAAGATTTATCCCTTTTTTCTTCTTAAGCAGATTTATTCTTTTTTCTTTTAAAGATTTACATTACATTCTAAAATGAGTGGTTGAGGTAATCCTGCTTCTTGGCTGATACTTGACAACACACGTTATTTGGAGGCCTTGAGATTCTGGTACAGGGAAGGTTCTTTGGAGAGCAGGATAAGTGGGGTGATGAAGGGCAGTGGCAGAAATTTTCAGAGGTAGGAAGTGCCGAAGATTTTATTGATAGCAATTTGGCTGCAATGAGAATTTGTTGTAGGAAGAATCTTGGGTACCCCAGGGTAATAACCAGAAGATAAACTTGGAGCTTTATCCTCAAATATACCAATAATTGATGAGGATGCACTTCTTTTTTATGGGGATTCTCATGATTCTATATCCATAACACCGAAGTGGAAGGAACACATATTTTTGTGATGATAAAGAGATGGAGGTACAACATATACACAATAGTAGGTGGAGTGATTGAACGAAACCTTAGAGCGAGATATAAGAGCTAAGAAAGAACTAAATCCAATCCCCCTCTCACAGTTCTTCATCTTCATCCCCAAAAGTCACTTCTCGTTAAGTGCCATCTAATGAGCCACTCACCGAGCGTATCCCTAGTGAGCCACTCACCTAGTGCTTCCTTAGTGAGCTACTTAAGTTGAGTGCCTTCCTCCCTGTCGAGTGCCTTTTTGTGAGCCACTCACCGAGTGCCACACATCGAAGCCCAATCCTTCATCTCTCTAAATAGTTTCTTGTCATGTGCATACAGGAGCCCAATCCGTCATCTTTCTAAGTCACTCCCTGTCGAGCGCATACAGAAATTCAGTCTTCCTCTCACATCTCCCACATAAATACAACTCTACATTCTTTATATCGTCTTTACTTCTTTTTATTTTCTAAGAAAGATTTCTGACTTGAGTGTTGGAGGATAAATTGAGGAGTGAGTCCCGCCAATACTTTGACCTTTTGTTCGTTGTTTGTGGTGCATAGGTTTAAGGTTAATAAAGATAAAAATTGGACCTGCTCAAATTTGACCCACACTAAAAGATTAAGTGGCTCCCGCTTGATTTGTTTATGAGAATGATCTAGGTTGTGACTGCTAACATTAAGGTAACAATTTGAAGAATTGCAACAAGGGAGATGGTTTGTTGCTTGCCTAAGGTTACAATGATGTGGTTGTTTATAAGTATGGGCAGTTCTGATTGAGCTAGAGGCAAAAGATGATCATGCTTAGGGTTCGATGGATAAGATGGATTCTTTCATATAATGTATACCTATTCTAAAAGTGAAAAAAAAAAAAGAAAACAAGATGGGTTTTAAAATTGGTTGCGCCTCGTTGTAAAGAAATCGTATTTGGAAAATGAAGAAACATGTCCTAGGAATAAGAATTGGGAAGCAGAATTAGATAATTGGAAGACTACAACAAACTATGATGGAGCTGCTTTAGAAAGTGGTTGTCGCACTAGCTCGTTACTCCATTGTACTCTTTTCTTTTTGGATAAAGAGGGCAGTCTGCTAGACATGGCTCTCATTTTGTCGGGCCTGTGCAGGATCATATATATGTTGTCTTACCATTGCATTGAAAAGAGGATGCTTCTGTGATTTGTATTCATGACCTCTATGTCGTAATACACTAACATTACTATTGCAGTAAGACTCTAATTTACCTGAGAATAAAATGAAGTTAGATATTGTATTCCTGATTCTTATTCTTCTTTTTTTGTGGTGGTTTATTATTGTTGTTTATATGCAGTCAATGTATATGTATTTGTATTCTTCACTACAATTTTTTTGATACCAATTTTTTATGTGATTACTTTCTACAGGATGCAAAGGAGCATATTGTTGCGCTCGCTGATAAATTGGGACCATCTTTGACTGATATAGATGTATGGAAATCTATGTGATTTTTGGGTCTGTATTTTGGCTGTTCACTTGCAGATTGACCATTTTGTTGATAATCACGTTGAGATGTGACCACAACACCAAGCTTTATTCTTTTCTGCCTGTAATACTGATGACACTGATTTGACTTCCAGTTGTCTGGAAAAGCAACGCAAAGTTCTGCTCCATCTGCTGATGAAGGTGATGTATTTTATGAAATCTCATGCAATTTCGGCTGTCAAGTTAGGACTTTTGTATTTTAAGCTGGTGATTTCTGGCCTTTCTTTCAAGTAAATACTTTCGTCTTTAGCTGAGATAATAATTTTACAAATCGTTCCCTTTCTTCCTTATATTGATATATATTTATATTGAGGTAGGTTTTCCTGATGTAACCTTAGGGCTTGTGAACGAAAGGAGTACAAAGTTTGTGTTGGGAACTGAGGACATAAAGTAACTTTGAAAGAACATAATCAATGAGAAAGATTTACACAAGTTTTATTCTTCTTTAGATTGATTTCTGTTGCAAAAGGGCTATGAAGATACCTTTGCAAGTAAAATATAGTTTGTGAAATATGGCATACTTCTTCTACTATTGGCACTAATTTGAGATTCTTGTTCATGGATCTGTTTGTTTCATTGTTGTATTCTGCTTCACAACTATCTTCTTTGTTTTCTTGTTTTTGTGTTCCTTGCATTTCTTTTTTCCATTTCTTTATTTAATATTTAGAGTTCCTCAACTGTGGTAAGAGTTGGATGAATAATCATAGAGAGATATATGTCAGTAGACCATTATTTTGTGTACTCCACTGAAATTCAGGAAGTCTCTCCCTGCCTTTCTTATGTATTGACTCATCATTTCTAAATTGCATTTGCTGATATGAAAGAATATTGTCTAATGGCAGTAGCATTGTTTGCTATGTGTGTTTTGCTTGGATTAGGAAGTTACATAATACAAGAAATCCCAGTGCTGAAGTATAAATATTCGAAAATGCTGTGTGCATATATGAATAAAATTTAAGAAGCACTAACGTTTATAGATGGTCTAGTCAGATTTTTAGATTGTGAGTATTATATTCTGATTTCAGCTTCTTTCTTTTGTTGAGGTATGCTGTGTACTGGATTCCTGATTGTCCCACATGTATTTTCATGCACCAGATTACGATGAAAAGGCTGAAGATGCAGTTGATTATGAGGACATTGATGAGCAGTATGAGGGCCCAGAGATTGAAGCTGTTACTGAGGAGGACTATTTGTTGCCTAAAAGGGATTTTCTGTCTGCTGATGTTTCTGTAGCTGCATTAGAGCATAAATCATCTGCTTTTGATGATGAAAACTATGATGAGGATGAGGATTATGAAAAAGAAGCTGAGGAGGTTGTTAGCAACTCTGTAGTTCAAGTTATTGCATCACCAGGTTTACCATTGGATCCAAATTATGAAAATCAATCTATGGTTGCAGAAAAAGATTCTGAATTTCAAGCTATTTTGTCACCAGGTTTAGTATGGAATGCACTATCTATGAAGTTCGTTATTTATTTCATGTATTTGGCAATGTCTCATCAGAATTTGTGCCTTTAAATTTAAAGTTTCTGAAAAAAAATACTTACTCTCTCTAGTTTTAGTCGGCCTCATATGTGAGACCTTACCTAATGCAAGTTTTTAAAAAGTAATGAGGATTTGGTTGAATATTTTGAAGATTTTGATATTTCATTTAATTCGGATATTAGATAGTGAGAATGATTGATGATCCTTTTGTAATTTCTCAATTTGAAATTGAAGCAGAATATCAACTTTACTTTTTCATAATAGTGATAACTTCAATGCTATGTTGTAGAAGATTCCTTCATTTTGTGTCTTCTTTGTGTCTCCTATTTATTCTATTTAATGCAATTGTGTGGCATTCTTGGGAAAAAAAGAGGTTAACTGTGAAGATGGGAAGCAGTTATAGAAATTGAGATCCTTAGTTGTCTCTTTAATATCTGACGAGTGATGATTTTTTACTTTTAACTGTTATTATAGATGCCTGTCTTGATTGGATGGTTGTCTTTTTCATGATTTGACCTCTCCTGATCATTTAGCAGGTCCAATTGCATGTTGCTAGTTGGATCATGCTAAGAATGATCAGGATTATTCTTGGGACATCCAATGCATGATAGCACTTGGTTTCCTTATTTAGTTGAACATCATTCATTTAGTTGAGGAGCACGACATAGGATCTGCTGATTTTGCAGAGCTACATGGATGTAAGTGACCGTGGGGCACCTTATTATATCCTTCTTCATGCTCTCCTCAAGTAGAACACTCATACTGCACATATAATAACCCATGTGCTACATCAGACATCTCATGTATACAATATCTTGAGCAAATTTGTCACACTATATCATAATAAGATTTCCCCGTCGTCTCTTGAATGTACCAATTTTTTCCCACTCCTTTTGTTATGTCTATTTCAGCTGAGCAGGACATAAACGATGCAGTAGCTTCAACTAAAGAAAATCGTTTTGAAGATTTTGAGCACCTTGGTTCAGTTGAAACTGAAATTGTAGCTGCTGTTGATGGAACTGGTCAAGAGGTTGTACCTTTTCTAATTCATAACTTCTTTTTGTTCAAATCTCTCTCTCTCCTTGGCCCTTGTTTATATTAGCAATAATCCGAATGAACTTTTTTTTTTGATTTTTGGTATGATGTTTTCTGGGTGCAACAAAAAGAAGGTTACAAGTCTCTGTATTCCTTATGCTGTCATTGCTTTTTTCATGCTTGTTTTACATGCAAAAAAGATAAGAATATGCTGGCAACGTGCATTTGCTACTTATGATTGCGATTCCTTCCTCTATAGTTTCTCTGGAAGCACAATTTTCTGGTTGCAGAATTGCGTTGCTGGTTTGAGGATGGGTTGCACTACCTAACTCACCTTGCTGTTTTTGGTGGTAGATTTAGTTGGTTCACTATTTTTTATCTAGTTCTTTTGGATGCAAATTGAATTTTTTTGCTACTCTGTCTTAACTAGCCTTGCCTGAAAGAACTCATTCTAAGTTTTCTTCAATCTATTAGCTGTAAACAATACAATTGTTAATTAAAAAAAAAAAAACACAATGTAAATATTTTGTTGACATAAAATACAATGCAAGGCTGGTCAGTGTACTTTCAATGTGTTCACTTCGCACAGGCCACTGGAATCCTGCAATTCTGTTTTATTGACAGTCTGAATATTCTACTGCTTGGTGGCTTAGGCAATCTGCTGTCCATTGCATGATGACGGTTATTTTCATCCTGCAATTCTACGACGGCCTGCAATGATTAAGGCATAAGACTGCACTGTATAGTCTGAGCAACACAATTCAAGCTTGGTTGTCAAGTTCGATCAAGTTGTGCATGTGCTTGATAAATTGAAGTGTATATGACTTTCTTTCGATCAAGTCTGAGCTAGTCGCTATTGGACTTCTTAAGGCATTTGCAATCAGTTTGTTCTGGAAATATTATCCCATAGCACAGCCAGAATATGGGGCCAGAGATTTCATTTTCATCAACAAAGGAGGGTGACTTGGACTGGGCCTTCATCCTTTCGTACTAGACGTGTTGTTCCTCTTTTGTAGGCAACTGAATTGTTTGGGCCATTAGAGATCCCCAAGATTGAACTACAACAACCTTCTTTATGATCTGCCCACCTTTGCAATAGTCTAAGTGCCCTGAGAAGTGTGTTCTTTTAGTGTTTGAAAATGATAGACCGCGGTAGAGCACTCAGCGGGCTAGGGTGGTCCCCATTTGAATCTAATAATAAGCTCCTTTATAGCCCTCCCAATAGTTGTAGTCCCTTTGGAAAGTAGGAATTATAGGCAAGCAGTCACTTTTGGAGGGGATTGAAGGGATAAATACATGTTATAATTGATACTATGTTCCTTCCTTATGCAGTTATAGTTATTTCCATTGGATGTGTCAATGTGATCATGTGTCAAATGGTGCACAAGATGTATTTTTATGACACACAAGCTTCTGAAGTCTGTAGAAATCTGCTGTATGAAGTTTCTTTGGGAATGCATCAAGTTTCATGTCTATGTTAGGGCCATCGGTAATGATGGGGTGTGTTTCAGGGTCAGAAAACTCTTTGCCAACTTCCAAGAATACAAGGGGATAAGTGGGGAACAATATACATTTGCTTTTTAATAAAAAAATGAATGCCCTATTGGCACTGAATGAAAGGTGTAGAAGATAAGAGGACATGCCATCCTCAGAGAACATAGAGATGCCAAACTAATACTAATAATCACTGCAGTGAATTTCTCTCAATTCTGCTGTAGTTCTGGGAGAGAAATCCATTTATAATTGCAGCTTGGCATCCAAAGACAAGCCGGATGGTTGCTACTAGTAGAGTGGTTACAGATAGGCTTCTTTATGACAACTAATAGTTTTTTCAGAGTATAGGGTGTTCATTGCAAAAAGGGAGGGTTTAATTTCTGGTCTTCAGTTGTAAATTTTCTTATTTTTCAGTAATTCATGTCTGAATCCTTATACTATCTGTCATTACCTTTTCTTTTAGCTAAGAACAAAACATTAGTTTTGATGTTGATTATCTGAACAATGGTTGATGTGTGTTATGTACACATGATAGATTTATATTTTCTATTAAATACCCCTTATCATATCTGTAAAGCTGCCTTTTTGTATAGTTTCTTTACTTTATCTCATGATTTATCAGGAAGAGCCTTCATTACAAGTGGAGTCGTATGTGGATTCTAAAAACCCGTCAGCATTGCCTATTTTGTGCATAGAAGATGGGATGGCTATCTTGCGGTTCTCTGAAATTTTTGGTGTCCATGAGCCCTTGAAAAAGAGGGAGAAGAGGGAGCACAGATATTCAATTCCTAAAGGTATTCTTTTTCCTTGAAGGTATTATCCTATGTTGTATCTGTTGTTGGACGATATAAGGTGTACTTTAATGATACATCATGCAGATATATGTGATATTTTTTGGTTTTTGTAACTTGTGGTGCTCATCTTATACCTTTTTTCATTACATTGCTAACTGATTTGATGTTGTTTATAGTTTGATTTGTCTACTAGAATCTTGTTTATGGAGCCCTTTCTTCCCAAGGGTTTGCTTTTGCCACTCGTATTGAGTTACATTTGTGTTGTAAGTTAAAAATGTTAATTTTTTTCCTTCAGATAAATATACATTTGGTGATGTTTCACAAATTGTTGAAGAGGATGAAGAGGCATTTCTTATAGGGTCATCCCAGGTCTCTTCATTTAGTAAATCATCACTTTTTCTTAAAGATGGTACAGTGTATAAAGATGATAATGCAGAGTTCGACAAATGCGGTGTCATACAAAGTACTGGTTCTGTGGATCCACTTTTTGATCATGGGAGGAGAGACTTGTGTGCAAGTGCAGAGCCAATGAGATCAGATTTGGCGCTTGATCTGTGTATGGAGTGGCGGTCGGACATAGCACATAAGTTTTACCTACTTGATCAACAGAATTGGGAGGATGGAATTATCTGGGACAATTCCCCTACCGTGAGTGATAATACTGTGGAGAGTTGTCAACTCTCTGGGCCTGATTCTGGATCTATCATTAATGAAGAAAAAGAACTGGAGTTTAAGCCCCAAAATCAAGAGTCTGATTACAAAATTGTACAAGATGAGAAGGATCATGATCGTTTTGTGAGTAGTTGTGACGTGCTAGTGGAACCATTTGGTAATAGAGATTCTGCTGCACTGGATAATTTTTCATATTCAGGAAGAACGTCTCATCCTCAACTTCTGAGGCTAGTATCTAGGATTGAGCAAGACAAGGAAAATGCATCTGAAGAGCCTCAAAATGACTTTGTGAAATGTTTTAACAGGCTCGCATTGCAGAACAAGGACTTAATCGAAGGATCTTGGTTAGATAAAATAATATGGGAGTCAGAAAAGCCTGTGGTGAAACCAAAGCTAATCCTTGACCTCCAAGATGAGCAGATGCTTTTTGAAATTTCAGATGGTAAGGACTATGATCACCTTCAGCTTCATGCGAGGGCTATGGTTATACCCCGATCTGGAAATTGTGGTGCTGGTGATTCTGTTGAGCTACCTGGTCATGGTGGTCCATGTGGCGGCAGATTTAATATTGCTAATGACAAGTTCTATTCAAATAGGAAAACTTCTCCACAATTGAAAACACTTCTGAAGAAGCGCACTGCTCATGGAGTAAAAGTCTTGCATTCAATCCCTGCGCTTAAGCTGGAAACTATGAAGCCGAAGCTGAGCAAGTAAGCATCTGTCTGTTAATATTGTCGTTATTGTCTTCACTTTCTTTTCCACCTTGTTTGGGTTTTTTTTGTAAAACTGAAAGCACTTTGGTAACATTGGCTTTATATGTGCGCTTTAGCGCAATAATAAGGTTGTTTTATTGTGAATTGGCTGTCATGGATTCAAATCATGAAACAATCTCGTTACATTATAGAGGTATAAATATGCACATCTAATCCTCCCCAAAGCTTGCAGCACTAGTAGAAGTATTGTATTTTAGATTTTATAAAACTTCTCATAATTCAGATGTTATTAATAGTAATAATTTTTCCATAAGCAGCGTAATTTTTTGGACAATGATAGTAGGATATGGTCCCAATAAATACTAGAAAAGCTCTAACACCAACAGATAGTAATCTAGTAAGGTACCAAGAGAATTGTTTCCATCATCCAATAGATGGAGGTTCACATCTTAGTTATTGGTTTTACATGTTCTAGGGAGTTACATGAATTGGAAGAAGTTTGCTGCCATTGAAAGGGATAAGATTCCTCATCACATGACCATCATTTTTCTCTCTTTACTTTCCCATTGGTATGGGTTCAGTTAAGTATTGGAAAAACTAATTCAAGGACAAAACCACTAAAGGTGAGCTGAACAAGGATCAAAGATGTGTGGCTTTCAAACACATTTAAATATGAAGCAGCGCTAATGGTTGCAGTCGCCATGCCAGCAGTAAAGGGAAGTTAATGCATTTAAAAAAGAGTTGAATCCTATGAGCAATCAGGACCCTGATGACAGGATTTGTGATACTAAAAATGACAAACTCTTACTATTGTAGTTGTTTGGCAACATCCACCAGAAGATCAGAATTGCACTGCAAACACTAATTGACAAATGTTCAATTGAGGAAAGAGGGCAACAATTGATAGTTGATGGATGGTGAAGTTTTTGAGAAACTTCCAAAAGGGAAGAATATGAGAGGGGAGGAAGAGGGAAGACCGAGAAACTTTGATAGGAGAGGGGGAGAGAGTGACCTGGGACTGGTGGAGTGAGGACAAAGAAGAATGAGAGAGAGCTTCTTCATCGGGGTTTGAGGGTGCAAACATCAAAGGGGAGAGTGGGAGGAGAAAGATGCAAGTCTTTTCACCAAAATTTCAAACTTTCACATTCTTAAATTAAAAAATGTTGGCTCCATTTATTTAGTTTATTAAAAAACAAAATTTCATGTTTTTCCCTTAATTAGAATAATTATTGTTTCTCATTTTCCACACTTAATACTTTTTGGCTAAAAACAAAAAGAATTAACACCCTGGTTTAACATTTTTTCTTAGGAGTTTGGTGTTTTTGTTTGACAAAAATAGAATTCGTGAATAACACTAGAGTCACCATACATTATATCGCTGCCTAAATGGAATTATTGTTTCCTCGATTCACTTGTATCTATGTGGTGAACAACTTCCCCTGAAATTTTGGAAGTAATAATAAATGTTCAAATCTTACTTTTTTGATTTTGCTTAACAAGTCTTCAGGATGGGATGATGGGAAGATTTTCTTAACTTCTTAAAATATTTCTTATTTGCAGCCAGAATTGTTTATTGCCATTCTCTGCAATGACAATTCTTTTTCAATTTGTTTCCTTCAATGTAATGCATGTATAAGAAAGCCTCTTGTCCTAGTCTCACATTATGGATTGCAAACTGATAATCTTCGAGAATTGGTTGTTAATAATTGAAACATTTCTTGAGGAAGATATCATGTGTTTTAGATAAATGGAACAGAGGGCAAACTTTGACCCAATGGAATGAAATACTAGTATTAGACCCTGATGCGAATATTATCCGATATTGCAACAGAATCGCAATATTTATGATATGTTAGCTGATATATACCTCTCATGGTAGGATTTACCAAAAAGAAAAGTGTTTAAATTTGATATGTCCAATGCTGCTGCATATAACATGATAGGAGTGACACTGATACGATTGCGATCAATGATATTTTCATTCATATTTTTGCTTTGTTTACTTGGGATTAACCTCTTGGTGGGTGGATAAGGTTGCTTACATTTGACCCACCCAAATCTTACAATGGAGAATCCTCATGGACTGGGATACCTTTATAGATAAAATTGATGACTATTCTTTCCAAAGTAACTGCACACCACTATGGTCTTTTTTCTCCTTAGTTATTGCAAACTTTGCTGTTTTTTCTAAGTTGACATGCATTGATTTACAGTTTACTATAATCCTGCATCAAAGTAAGGAATTTGAAGATGAGGATGGGCGTTGATTTCCAGTAGTAGCATAAGGGGAAAAATGAAATGCAATATTGTTGGTAATATAGATGTCCTTGCAGTTTATGTTGTAAAATATGAGCTATCGTCAAAGTAGATTACTTACCAAAAAAAAATATCGTCAAAGTTGACAGTTTGGGATTAATTGTAACCTATGGTCATATCTGGGACAAATGAGGAGTTGTACAGGAAATTACATGACTATTTAAGATATCATTGTTCCCATGGAAGTATAAACGACCACAGCCTGCATTGTTTTGTTGGGGGATTTTACTAGTTTTTCATTTTAGTTAGCCATGCCTTGACATCTGCCAGTGAATTTGGGGATCGTTGTTTTTAGCAGTATTATTAATAGAAGGTGCTGTGTTACGGTTCTTTTTTATATTTTTATTTGAATCTTATTTTTCATATATTTTTCTGAAATCTTTCCTTGCATCTCCTATGGGATATGTTTTTGATTGCCATTTTCCGGTCGTCATTTTTATTCAACCCCTTTCTGTCTCCTCACTTTCTTTACTATTTTATTTTTCCTTCCATAGATGATACATCTTGTTGTTCATCCATTTTCTGATTTTGGCCATTCTTCCTCTTCTTTGAGGAAAAATGATGTTCTTCAAGACGCACATATGTAAAAGGAAAGTAGACATCACATAGAACTACTTGTTGGTAGTTATAGATTTAGCAATATCTTTGTGCTTCCTAAAGTAGAATATGTTATGATCATGAATTTTTCTTTTGGCTTCCTAACTGTTCTACTCTAAGTTGCAGAATTTCTTCTCAACTTGAGATTTACAACCTTTTTATAAATTGCTTTCTGTATTCTATTTATTCATCAATCTGATTGGCTGATCCATTTCCTCAACACCACCCCCCAAAAAAAATCGTGGTCCAGGCAAATGCCTCATGTCATGCATCAGCTTCGTAGTCTTTGCTACTTATCTGTCAGTGTATTAAATAATTCTTGATATTGCTGTTTTTCAGCAAAGATATTGCTAATTTTCATCGGCCAAAAGCTCTATGGTATCCCCATGACAATGAGGTAGCAATAAAGGAACAAGAGAAGTTGCCTGCACAAGGGTCTATGAAAATTATACTGAAGAGTTTGGGAGGCAAAGGAAGCAAAATCCATGTGGATTCTGAAGAAACAATCTCTTCTCTCAAAGCAAAAGCTTCAAAGAAGTTGGGTGAGTTATTTCTTGCCATTTCTTTAGTTGTCAACGTTTTGATGGCTTGAAGATTGTAACTGGTTTCTAGATGAGTATGCTTGTCACTTTATTTATTCCTTCTGAGAGGTGGAATAGTAAAATCCCTTACGATTCTCTCTTTTGGGTGTGTACCCAGATTTCAAATTATCAGAAACCGTAAAAATATTCTATTCTGGGAAGGAGCTGGAAGACCATAAGACTCTGGCTGAGCAAAATGTACATCCAAATTCTTTGCTTCATCTTGTTCGTGTGAAAATACATATGCTGCCAATGGCCCAGAAGCTTCCTGGTGAGAACAAGTCCTTGCGTCCTCCTGGAGCCTTCAAAAAGAAGTCTGACCTTTCAGTAAAAGATGGCCATGTTTTTCTGATGGAGTAAGAAACTCTTGTAACATCTTTACTGTAGAATTATTTGACTTACTATGAAGAGAATTCCATGATCATGCTTGTAGTCATGCATTGTTAAGCAACATGTGTAATCTTTAGGATCTAGTATGTAAACCTTTTCCCTTCACATTTTCAGAAATGAAGCGAGTTAAATAATTAGTCTTTGTTGGTTGTATTTGCTTTTATTTGATTTATTGATATTTATGTGTAACAAATTGCAATGCAGGTATTGTGAAGAAAGGCCTTTGCTGCTGGGAAATATTGGGATGGGTGCAAGAATGTGCACTTACTATCAGAAATCATCTTTGGATGACCAAACTGGTGACATGTTACGCAATGGAAATAGGAGCTTGGGGACTGTTCTCACACTTGATCCTGCTGACAGATCCCCTTTTCTTGGAGATATAAAACCTGGCTGCTGTCAGTCAAGTATAGAGACAAATTTGTATAGAGCACCTATATTTCCTCATAAAGTTACTTCAACTGACTACATATTGGTTCGTTCTGCAAAGGGAAAGTTATCTATTAGGCGCATTGACAGGATTAATGTGGTCGGCCAGCAGGTTTGTTGAATTTAATACTTGCTGTTGCTGCTTGAATACATATCTGGACATTAGCATGTGATACTTATTACACATTGAAATATATTTGTTATTTGGCAAGGTTTTTTGGTTCATGTTGCAATCAAAGAAAATCTTCCTATAATGGTCAAATTAAGTTATTATAATAAATATCGTTTATGAGCCCCTCTCTTGTTCTCTATGTAACATTAAGAAAACAATGGAAGACCAATATTGAAAATTTTGGAAGTATATATAGCTTCACTCTGCCTAGATATCATAGTTCCATACCACGGAAATAGCTTTTGCAATGCTGTGGTAAGACAATACATCTTACCCTTTCGAAGTCTGTAATGTCAGAAGCCTCGTGCATTAGATCACTCTTATTTTTTATTTGTTTACATTTATTACTCAGAAAATTGTTGTGTCAAACCATGCAATTGTGTTATGGGCTTTGCTTTTGCTGATTAATATTGTTGCCAGGTAGTAGAAGGATGATAGACGTAGGATTGACTGTTTAAAGTATTTAGCATAGATTTTATTTAGACTGCTATTCATCAGTTAGTTAAATGACTTAAATTGCTTCTATGTGACTTTGAGGCCCAGTGGATATTGTGCGTATTGCTTGAGATTGTATAAGCAGACTTGTTCATTTCATATTCACTGCAACCCTCATTGCCTTTCATCTCCATCGCAGTCACTTAGTAATTCTCCTATAACCTCTTTTACTATATCAATTATCTTCTTCCATATAACTATCTATTTTCCTTCTTCTGTCAGGTTATCTTCCTTAACTTCAGCTGTTTTCCTTCCATTTATGTGTGTATATGTGTCACTAATATTAGGCTATGCATTTAAGTGACCTACTTGTATGACCTCAGAGCTTTTTACATGAAACTCTGTTTTTGTGGTTAACCGAAAAGATAATTGTGCTTTTGTTTGCTCTACTTTTGAGAAGTTACAGAGTGTTACTCATCAGAAAAGAAAACAAAAAAGAAAAAACTAAAGGGAAGTTTTGGAGTGCTGGTTTCTTTCTTAAAGATCTTTTCCATGGTAAATCTGAAGTGATAGCAAAAACTTCTGTCATATTTTTGATTCATTTTTCACTCCCTACGTGTAATAATCATCCTTTCTACCTCTGGCCATTTTGGGTTCCCTCCTACAAAAATGCTCGCTGTTGTCTATTCTTTATAATTTTATGCTTATTTTTGTTATTTTGAATATCTGCTCTGCTTTGTTCTTGGTGTGATAAACTATTGGCATTTATCAGGATAGCATTTATGTGTTGTGATGAGTGAAAACTTTAAGCTTTCATAAAATAAGAATCACTTTTTCTACATGGCATATGATGCTGAGGGGTCATTTGATTAACTGAAAACTGAAAGTCACAATGTTTTTATAGCATTTGGGGTTGAATTGGCAGGTTGATAATTATCTAAAAGTTGAGTTTTGAATCTGATTAGCTAGTTTGATTGATACAAAAAGACTAAAAGTTGAAAACTATATGATCTTTCTTTTTAAGTTTTTTTTGCTAATCTAAAGGCTTTTTGCTTGGGTTACAAAAAGGTGTAGTCTTTCACTTCTCGTTTCCTTTACTCATTTAACGGGACATGAATAGGAGATTTCTGAATTAAAATTTCACCTTCTATGTCTCCCATATGGATTTGGTTATTATTGCTACGAGGTCGTTTATTATCATGGTAAAATTGATGGAAGGTTTTTCTGACTAATTATATTTGGGGCATTCTGGTCTATTCAGTGTAAAGTTTCTTGATGCTGATGCTGATGTGTGTTTAAGATTCTTCAGCTAATAATTATTTCCTGAAGGAATAATGAAATTTTCAGTGGCTTCACTGGTTTGTTATTTTAAGTGCTAGATGCAGAAGTTATCACACACCCTGAAACCATTAATGGCCAATTTGTATAAGAGAATGCAAGAGTATGGTACAGGCAGTTCGATGTTGCCCATTCCCATTCTCTTTTTTCTTCTCCACCCCTTCTAGGATATGAAATGAGAGAATAAATCAAACTTTCTTCCTGTTTTCACTATGGAGTAATAGAATTTCCGCCATATGCACATCAGAATGTGAATGAATTTTCTATTTTTTCTTACAATTTCCTTGTAGCAAATTGGTGGTAAGTGCTGAAGAGGTTCTTTTCCTTGATTCAAAAAAACAACACTGTTGACACTTGCACTGCAAAAGCAAAAAGGCTTTTCTTTTTAAGAAAGAACTGAAATTTATGGGTAGGCTCAAAGTTGGCTACTAAAGGGAACGAACCAGAGACATGATGTTAATTTTTTCTCTTCTTGTTTGATTTGTTTTACTTCCCAAGGTGTTGATCAGATGATTCACTATTTGAATCTGATTCCTTTTGGTGTAGTATAACTGGGGTGAGATATATATTTTCCCATTAGTGAGCTATATTACGAAGCATCTCGAACTGCTCTTGGCCAAAATTGAGTTCAGTTGTTAAGTTTCATCTACAATTCAGGATTTTTTCCATAATCTCTGGAAATATTATTTGATTGAGCTTCCTTTTCCTTGCATTTCCCTTTCTATTATTAAACTATTATCATTACTGTTTTTGCTGAGTGTTAAATTGTGTCATTTTCTCATCTTGCTTCAGTTTTCATTTAGTTTGAATTCCTAAGTATTTTTTTCTTCGAAGCAGGGGAAGACAATTGGATAAAGTTATATTTTGAGAATAGTGAATTGGAGCCCAATTGCAGCAACTTCTTCTGGCAGCGCCTTGGCTGTCTTGTTATGGAAATAGGTGGAACATTAGTCTAATTTGAACTCCTAATGTGAAGGGCAATAATGACTTAAATTGCTTTTAGGTTGTGTTCGCCTGTTTGGTATACAGCAAAAATAGTGTTTCTTTTCCCTATGTATCTCTCTGTGCCGTAATTAATTTTGTATGCTGTTGGCCTTTCTTGCTTGCCACCAGTGCTCTGAACTGCCTGATTTCCATCAATGTGTATATTCCCACATTTGGCATACCATTAAAGTGATCTGAAATTCAGTTAACCTAGTAGCATACTTGTCCATGTTCTGGCTATCTGGCTGGTTTAGCTTATTGCTATTTGCAGGAGCCTCACGTGGAGGTCATGTCTCCTCCTGCCAAGAGCCTTCAGACATATATAATGAACAGGCTTTTGGTGTATATGTACCGTGAGTTCCGCACTGCTGAAAAGCGAGGCCTACTTCCTTGCATTCGTGCTGATGAGTTATCTGCACAGTTTCCGAACATAGCTGAACCCTTTCTTCGGAAAAGGCTGAAGCATTGTGCAGATTTGCAGGTACTCCTTTGTGCATTATGGTTGTCTTTTGTATTCTTTTTTTCCCAGATTCTATGTGTGTCTTGTACTGTCGACTTTTGAAACATTTATCCATAGATCTGCTACTGTCCTTGTGGCGATTGTTTTATTGATGTAAATGCTCCATATACATTTGCAACCATCAGAAAGGATCAAATGGGCAGTTACTTTGGGTCATGAGGCGCAATTTCCACATTCCAACAGAAGAGGAACTTAGAAGGATGGTGACACCAGAAAATGTGAGTTTCATTGCACATTATTCTTGTTTGTGCCATAAATTGCCAATTTAATCTCCTCTGAATTTTGTTTATCAGTATTTAGTATTACCATCACAAAAGCCAGGGTGACTGCTGCTATATGAAGTATCAGTCATGTGGAATGAATATGCATCTGAATTAATAAATTGATAGCAGCAGATCAATGTTATTTTCTTAATGGCTTTCTGCCGAATATGTAATGTTAAATACTAAAGATGAGAAGGTGTAATGGAGATCTAATTGAAAATATAGTAAAGAAGATGCTTCCCATAGAGTTGTCATATTAGACTTTGATTTTGAATATGAAATCCAACACAGTTAATACCTTACCTCATCAGGTAGTGTTGAGTTCTATTTTTTTTTATTTTTTTTAAAAAAACTCTTCTTGTCCTGTTGGTCTTTGTTGTCCTCATGAATACAAAGTATTTTAAAGATTTGAAAGGAAAGAATGACAGCTCCTTGGGATTGGTTACCTTTCAACTCTTAAGTGATGTCTCCATTGAGTAAAACGGAAAAAAGACGATCCATATGGCCCCCTTGGTGCTTTGGATGAGGTGGGTAGACTCCTGGCTTTGGAGAGTTCTGTTCAGAAGGTTGTATGGGTAAATTTTGATTTTAACTTCGATACTTCTGCTGATGCTTAAGTGAAACCATGCTATTTTTTATTGGAATGGGAGATTGATTTAACGTTGAGAAGAGGTATTTGAGTTAGTCCCCTGTGATTTGAGGGATATTAGCAAGTGCTTTGGGCTTTCCGTTCTGAAAGGTGAGAAAGTGCAACTTTTGTATATTGGGTGACATTTTCTTGATGTCTATTTTTTAGCATTTGTATTTTTAAAGAAGCTTCCCTGATGCTGATTTATGGAAAGATTCAGAGGTCCATTCTTATTAGTCTTTTTTGTTTGTCCCTAGAGCGAAGGGAGTGGAGGGGTTTGCAAGGTTTTCCCTGCTCTTATGCCTTTGAGATTGGATAACCTGAGATTTTTTTCCTTCTTCAATTAGGAATTAAGGAATCATTGTAGTTTGGCAACTAATACCTATTTATATATCAACCGAATGGACCAAAGTGTCACCTGCATGCCTGAAGTTTCTTTTGGAAGAAATAAATTAGAGTTATTCGTACTCAATTGAAATAAGAGCAAGGTGCCTTCTTATATTACTCTTAACTATTTACTTATCCTAATACAAGTTGTCAAGTTCTGTTCCATTACAAGATCTACCATGGATTGGAGAATTATCATTCCTGTCTCACAAGCCTCCTAACATAGAGTCGTTTTCCTTTAAGCTAATAAATGATCTTGTAAGCCAGCTCCTTGGCTTGGCAAGTAGGCACCTCAATATAGGCCACACTCCCTGGATGGAAACTGATGTTTTGACATACCTGCTTGAGTGCTTAAGTATGCACCCTGGTAGTTTTTAACAGGCTTGTATGACTTTTTAAGCTGGCCTGATGATGACGACACATGCAAGAGCTTGGAAGTTGGAAATGCCCAGAGGCCTGTTATGTGGGAATTCTGAGTTCTAACCATCTTTCTATCCATTGTAGCTTTGTTGGATGCCAATGGAAGTGCCTTTTTTTTTTGTTCATTTGAGGGGTGATTTCTGGTAGTTGTTTGAGAACAGTGGCTGTGCATAGTTTCAACGATGACCTAATCACAGGATTATGCAACAGAACTTCCAATTCATGATTGTACGGCTCTTACCTTATAGTTGTTACCAGCTATATTTGATACTGAGCAATCCTTTTGGACATTTTAACTTGTTTCATATACAAGCAAGAGGAATTTTGGTTACCGTGTAAAAAGGGGAAATTTGGCTGCCCAGTACATTTTAGAGCTATTTAAGCTAGTTTCATTTATCAAGAACAATATCTGAAGACTAGGTGGTGGATTTGAACCTCTTTAATGAGACTTCTCAAAATTTATAGTAGAACTACTTATCCTTTTTTTTTGCGGGGGGAGGGGCGATGTGATAATTGCTAGAGTAAATAAGGTCATACTGTCTTTATTTTATGTCTGCAATCTATTTTTATTAGTTTCTAATATTTATGGGTAAAAGTGAATAGACTATTGGGAAATAGTGCTTGAAAAAAGACTAAGACAAGAAATGAGTGTTCTTTACTGATTTGGTTAAGGATTAAGATAGGGTATCGGGGGAGTCTTATGTTGGGTTTTGGAAAGGAGTAGAAGATAAATAGTTGCCAGTGATGGTATATGACAAAGCGTTGTATAGTGTAAGAACTGCAGAGGAATTAGGGATTTTCCGACTGCAATAGGTTTTGTTTGTTCATCTAATTTATGAATGGACTTACTACATATTTAAGATCAAGTGTATGCTCTTTCCAGATGATATTATTATGATATATGAAACTAGAGTAGTAGAATCAGAAAGAGAATTTTGTTGTTTAGACCCTTAAGCTAAGCATTAAGAGGTCGACCATTGGAGAAAGGCTTTACAATTGAGAGAGTTCAAACTGAGTTGGAGTAAAATGGATTTACAAAACACAATTTTAGTAATTGTAGCTGGAATAATTGACAAAGATTAATGAATTCCTTTGTTTAGAAAATAGATATCATTACCTAGGATCTAAACAAATGTAGAGATTGAGATGTGATGCTAGGGATATGGGAGTTGATTCTTCTTGTTTTCGCATGAACATACTAATGCAAGGAATGAATTGAAAGAGCCATAGTGCAGTAAAGGCTGAGTTTGCGAAAGTTGTGGCTGTTGCAAGTTGTTAAGGTTGGATCATGAGGCTGGTTGTTGGGGTTGATAACAGATGACTGGTAAAACCTGCTGTTGCCGTGGTGTTGAGATATAAAATAATATATATTCATGGTATTTTATGTCTAGGAGGAATTTGAAAAAATATATGTATAGAACGAACAACATTATGGTCTATGTATTTTTTTCTTTTCTAACAATTGTATTTTTTTCTGAATTTTTGGTCAGGACTTTGTTCAAGTTCAGGCTGCAAAACTCATTGCCCAAACCCTAAACAAAAGCCTAGCCAAGTAGCCAAACCTGCCCTAAGTAGAGATGCACTGTTGGTTCCTCCTAGATTTCATTTAGCTCATGTATGTGAGACTAGACCTCCTTTTTGATGAATAATAGGACACCCCAAAGCTTTACCCAAAACAGAAAGGTCCACTTCCGAGGAAGCTTTTATTCTTGGCCTGGCAGTCCTTAGTTGTGGTGCTAATGTAAAACTCTTCCAAAGCTGTTTACCGAGAAGAATCTAGATTTGTGCTCCAAGGACACCCTTAAATAGGCACTTTGTGATCTTTTACAAGAAGGCACCGGTAGTTTGTATTTGTTTTCTTTTTTGTACTTCAAATGCTTGTGTTCCATATCATGGTTACTAGATTTGCTAATTGCACCCTCCATGAGGCAGGTGTCACGTACTGTATACCAAGTTTTGGATTGCATTTCTCAATGGCGAATGAATAAAGAAACTTTTTGCATACCAGGTTAAATAATGGGCCCCAGAACTGGTAGCTATGTTCGAGTCCATTTAATACCGACTAATTTGCATATTTCTATTAACTGCACGCAACTCTATAAGCCTCATTTGCCATAAGTAGTGATGGGGAACTGCGAGGGGGAAGGGGAGGAGGGAAGAAAGGAGAGAATGACTAAGTAGAGCAGAAGGGAGAGGGGGAAATCATACTAGGAGAGTCAATATGGAATAATCCCATTGTATGTATTCTTTAATGTCAATGAAATTATGATGTTTACTTGTTTACTGAATTGTGGACCGGACATAGAAGATTACTTGGAAACCGGAAACAATAACTGATGAGGAATTCACTACGTGATAGAAATAATATGAATTCCTAAAGAATTCAAAATACTGTAGAATCAGTAAGTACTAATTCTTGTCTTAATTCTAATTCTTTTAATTTTTGGTAAAATAAGTCTTCAAATCGTTGGAATGTTTTAACATCAAGTGTCTTACCAAAAAGTGATTTTTTTGTGCACTGCACCATTTAAAACTTGTCTTTTGCTTGAGATGTTTGAACCCTCCCCGTTAGTCTTCTGGACATGTTCATCATGCCCTGGTGCATTTGGGTTTTATCTTTGATCCTGTTCTCTCTGGTGCAGGTATGCACATATGAAAGCATGCAGGCTGGCTTGTATCAACTAAAACGTCTAGGAATAACAAGGTTAGCACATCTAACTGGCCCGACACAGTTAGCTGCCTTGTCATCTGCCATGAATCAGCTGCCTGGCGAAGCCATTGCTTTAGCTGCTGCATCACACATTGAGAGAGAATTACAGATAACTCCATGGAACCTGAGCAGCAACTTTGTGGCCTGTACAAGTCAGGTAAACATATTTATTTCATCTGGCTTGACAAAGCATGACATCTGTACTGCTTTTTTGAACAGTATTGGAGAAGGAAACATCATTTGAGGCCTGGACATATGTTAGTTATTAATTTGCAGAAACTTCTCTTGTTTTCCTTTTTTCTCCTTTTTCAAATGATTACCATTTAGCACAATCCCAAGTTTCCCTGCTACAATAGTATCTACAATCAACATTGGTATTATGACCTCAGTGTAATATGCATCACGGACAATGGCTGAACGTTCAACTCTTTGAAGGATCAATACATACATGGTCTGCAAGTCTAACCAGTCAACCAGATGTTAATTGATTCTCGAGTGCACAAAAACACCAAGAATAATTGTAGTTGTAAGATTCATTATCGTGTATCATTGACTTCTAATTTTTAATGTATGATTCTTTACAGGGTTTGTTTGACTTCTCTGTTTAAAAGAAAAAAAGAATCTGTGCACTCATATTACTAATCAAGGAGAATGAAGCCAAAATCAAGTGTCTTGTGTGCACTATCAAGTATCAAATAATCATAATACAACTTCAAACTCCATGTTTTAAAGATCCCATTTGCATATCTTCAAACTGGTATCTTTGTGGTTTGTCTTTCTTTTAAAGATGAAGTTGCTGCTGTCACAAAGAACTCACGAATTTAAGTCAATCACCAAAAAGAATTATTCTTTTACATTTCATCTGCACTTTCCATCACTACTTTGAACATAGCAATACCCAAAAAACCATCATGATATAGATTAAAGAATTGAGAATACCAGGAACAGAGACAGCATCAGACAATTAAAAGGAAAGTGAAATAGCTGACACTAAGAAACAATAATCAGGGAATGAGTGCTTGTTTTGTGAATTGGATAACTACTTTGGTCCTTTGTGAGTCTCCATTTTATTCTCTACTTGAGATGGTGGTTCTACCCCTCCATTGTAGGAAGATATATCCATGGTTTTTAACTTTGTGATCTCCGGTCATAGTGGAATAACTTTACCATTACACCATGATTCACCTCTCAAAAACCTCAATAGACACTGAAATTAAATTAGTTGTTTTAGGTATATAGACCAACTTTGCACCTTGAAAAATTAAAAGCTAATGTAGTAGTTTATAAAGGCGTCACCATAAAATGCCACATGACGATTCTTTTATTCTTGCTGTCCCAAAGTGTCAACAAGCTCAGCACTCAACTTATTACATGTACATAGATTGGGATAGAAAATCTTACTCTTTCAAAAGGTAGTTGAAACAATGCTATCTGTTGCTCCCTGATATCCTTTCCAAAGGAGAAACTGCAATGGGTAAATCTAGCCCCTGCATGTATCAGTATTCTGCTGCATATTAAGATAGTGAAACTCAAAATCGTCATATTTGGAGTGTTTTGTATTCCTCTTTGATGTCTCATGAATCATCAGTTTCATATGATTCTCTTCTACGTTTTTTCTATGTAATCTTAAGTCCTCCCCTAGTACTTTAAACATGTGTGGCAACGGCTGATGTTTGACTCCTCCCCCTTATTAGCTGATTACAATTAAAATAGTGTAGAAACATCAAAAAATGTATGCTCTTTAGCACTTTACAGCTCCTGAGCACCATTGGCTGTGCTTTGCTTTGATCTCCAGTGGTGCCTTTTGTGCACCTCATCAATTTTATCTGAGTGCACTTTGGATAACTTTTGAACCACTGATCTGCGTAGTTTCTCCATCACTTTTTTATTATCCTGTTCTCCACGCTGATTCATCCCTAGATGACTGTCCTATGTCATTACAATTGAAACTATAAAGGAGTACGCTTTATGGTAGTTTCCTTGTTAATGTTGTGAAAAAATATACCATGAATCAGGTAACAATCTATTTTTTGTTTAGGTATTCTACGGTTAAAACTGGAAAACAATTAGAGATAGTGGAATCTGATTAGGTTAAAACATTGTGTTCATAAATGTATTTTTGTAAACTAGATAACTTCTTTTGCTTAATTTGTAATAAAGGAACCTTTGTTTAAGTATATGCACGTGTAGAATGTACTGTTCTTTGAGAAATATGCAGCAAGATCAGAAATTAAAGGTCAAATAATTTGGTTTTTTATTATATGCTTAGCATGTTAGAAACTATGGATTTTGTATGGTTGGCTATTTCCTCTGAAAAATGTGAGAATTTCACTATAACCTGATGTACTTCCATGTTGCTAACAGAGCTTTTTCAAAATTGAAGGCACTTTTGACCAAACAAAAAAAATTGTAATTGTTAGCAAAGTTGTTTTTTCTTCAAATCCAAAAACATTTCTCACTTTATACATAGATAATTGACTTAGTATTTTGCATTTTTTTGTTAATAAAAAAGGATAAACATTTTTCCTTTTCCAATAAAAGGTTCAAATCATTTTATTAACATGAGTGTTGTATATTGAAAAAAAATTCTAACCGGTCCCTTGGAATTTCAGTTGTCGTTCGTGTCAACTAGCTAACGTGGTTGATGGAGCATGCTCATGATAATGACACTTCACTTTAGCATTTTGGTTAGCACGAAATGAAGCATATCACATTGATTTTTTTTGAAATAATTTTTTATCCCAGTGGTGAAAGTAACAAGGCTTAATTGTAGTGGTTTGACTGGGGTATTATTTATTGGTCTTGAGATTGGCAATATGTCCTCTTGTGCTCCTTTATTTATTGCGGGTTGGCAATGAATTTTCTCAAACTTATTTGTTTCACGTATGCCAGTCAATGTTGCAATCAGTATAATTGAACTTTGTGGTGTTTGTTTTGTTGCTTATTTCTAGGACTTTATATTTGTACCTAGGATTTGTGCCATGTGTGTCAGAGAGGAGAATGTTGCCACAACTGCAATTATAACTGCACTATTGGGTTATATCATGTTCGTGTTTTGAGATCTTCTCTTCTGCCTTTCTCCTATTATCATAGGATAGGGAAAATATAGAGCGTCTGGAAATTACTGGTGTTGGTGATCCATCTGGACGGGGCTTAGGTTTCAGCTATGTTCGTCTTGCTCCCAAGGCTCCAATATCAAATGCCATAGTGAAAAAAAAGCCAGCTGTAAGTCGAGGTTCCACCGTCACGGGGACAGATGCTGATCTGCGTAGGTTGAGCATGGAGGCTGCACGAGAGGTTTTTCAATTCTTTAACTATTATCTGCTCCTTTTTCCATGTGAACAGTACTCATCGAAGTTATGTGAATATTTAGTTATGCCAATGTTCATATTCTTGATGTGCATTATATGTTGTAATATTCATATTACTTCATGGAAGCAGAAACTGAAACTCATAATTACCTAATGAATTCTGAAATTCTACTAGATTTAGATGACTGAGGTCCACACTGCACAGCTGGAAAGTAATGACCATTAGTTTAGAACAAGTGAGGAGGTCTGAGATGTGATGGTTAGAGGTAGGGCAAGAAAGCTTGGGACAGCTGATATTTATACCATATCTTTGCAGGGAAGGGAAAAATGATAGATTGCATGTGGTTGTTGTTCGGTTAGCTGGTTCTAGAATTGCCTTTTCTTTTCCTACTGGATCTCAACTCCTTTTTGAAAGCATGATGCTCATGTGACACTTCGCATAGAATTTTTCCTTTTTGTATTTTTTGTTATGGGGGGTGAGTGAGGGAGGCATTGCCGCAGTATGCTATTACAGTGGTGAGTTGTTTCTGACAAATGGGACTTTTTTGGGGGGCAGGGGCTTACTGATAGTCTTTCACTTGAGGAGACTTCTATCTTGTAGTACACAGGATGTGTTTGCTTGAGTTTTAATCCTTAAAACTTCACACATTTTGAAGAGGGGAACCATTTTGAGACAATTTATAAGCCATGTTACAAATGGGACTTTTTTCTGTTTTTTAGGGTGGGTCTTACTGACAGGTTTTCACTTGAGGAGACTTCTAAAATATAATGTTTCATTATAATATACAGCACTTGTCTGCATGGATTCTGAATTCTCAGAACTTTCCGCACTTTCAAGGGGAGCAACCATCTTGAGACCAAATTAATAAATTATCGCCTTATAAGTTTGAATTGCAGCATCCTATGTTTCCTTTGTAATGCTTCTAAAGCTTTGCACTCTGTTTTAATACTCAGGTACTTCTGAAATTCAATGTTCCAGAGGAGCAAATTGCAAAACTGACTCGCTGGCATCGAATTGCAATGATACGGAAATTGTCAAGTGAGCAAGCTTCCTCGGCTGTCGAGGTTGATCCAATGACAATAAGCAAGTATGCACGTGGCCAGAGAATGTCATTTCTGCAGCTTCAACAGCAAACACGAGAGAAGTGTCAGGAAATTTGGGATCGACAAGTTCGGTCTCTTTCAGCTCTTGATGGTGATGAAAATGAGAGGGACTCTGAAGCGAATAGTGATCTGGATTCATTTGCTGGAGATTTAGAAAATTTACTTGATGCAGAAGAATGTGAGGAAGGTGAAGATGGAAACTTGGAATATAAACATGACAGGTCAGATGGAGTCAGGGGGCTTAAAATGAGAAGGCATCCATCTCAGTCTCAGGTGGTAGAGGAAATTGAAGATGAAGCAGCCGAAGCAGCAGAATTATGCAGGATGCTCATGGATGGTATGGCTCCGATTTCTTCCACTAGTTATTTATTATTCCAATATATATATATATATATATATGTTTGCATATTCAGACTATGCATTTCCCACTTTTTCATTAATGTGTTGGCCAAATTACCTGTGTTTTCTCATAGTTTTGGATCTCAACTTGCTACGTGTTTCAACATGCTAACTTCTTGAAAGAAATAGTGGAAAATATATATGCTGGTCCTGCAGGAAAATAATAGATTATTGTTAGGAAAGTAAAATGAACTGAAGCATACTCATGAAACTTCACCATCCATGACTTTTAATTTACTACTTGAAATCCATCTTTCTTGTTGAGGTGCCTGAAATATGTGTGCCTAATGTTGTTGTGGTAAAGTTCTTTTATAATCTTTGGATCATATTGACTGGGAGGACTTCATTACAGATGATGAAGGTGAGCGAAGAAAGAAGAAAAAGGCAAGACCTGCAGGGGACGAGGTTGTTTCAGGTTTACAATTAGATTTTGGCTATGAAAATTCCGAGAGAAGCAAGAAGACTAATGCAACAGCTAAGGAAATAATTGGATCAGTGGTGCTGCTAGATGATCTGTCTATGTCAAAGCAGAATGCCATTCATGATCCAAATGAGGTGATCAATTATGAATATAGGCAACAGGGTGTTGTCATGCAAAAATATTGAGTGAAACTAAAATTTATTTTCTTGTGGCAGGCTGACAATTTTCTGGTTAAAAAGACCTTATCCGGGAAGGGAAAAGCAGCGAAAAAGAATGATCTGTTGGATATGAGTATTTTCAAGAAAAAAGTCAAGATCATGACAGATGGGGTTAAGGTAAGTTACGGTCATGAAAATTTGCTTTATTGGTCTTTCTTTTACAAGTCATTAAGTTCTTACACTGAATGTCATGCTTAGCAAATCCCAGCTCCGTTGCAACCGTATGTTAATTTAGAGAACCCACTGCAATATTTCTGATTCTGGGTGCCCTTGCCATATTGATAAGATGCCCACAGATGTTTACCGGGAAAAAAGAAAAAAAAAAAAGATTAGCTCGCATGGACGTTGACTAGAGCAGAATATGATACTAGCATGCAGACATGGTAATTCCTAGAAACTTAGAGCCAACCTGTGGATAAAATGCCTTCTGAGCTCATCCATTTCTGCCCATGCATGTAGTAGTATATATTTTGGACTATCAATGTCAACCCCATAAATATGTGAGCATGCTGTATGATGGTAATCATGCGTAAGTTGGACATGCCCATTGAATGTGCACCATGCCCTTGCTTCATGGGATATGGCTTATTTTATTACCTCCACTGGAGTTGGTAAGCTATGGTTTTGGTACATGCCATATCCAGTCAGTGGCTTATGAAATCTTCCAAGAATATCTAGAGGGGTCAACTAATCCTGTTTTCCTTGGGTATTCACGTTGCAGAGAGTCTACTCTGTTTCCCTTGTGTTGTAGAGATTGTAATGTTTACAAATAACCTTTCGTTTAGTTATGAAATCTTTTTCTTGTTTTGTTTTTTTTTATTCCAGATGTTTAAGGAGAAGAAATCGGCAAGGGAGAGCTTTGTGTGCGGTGCTTGCGGTCAGGTTTGTGATTGAGACGGATTTCTTTCACCAGTTAAGTGAAAATAATAAAGTTGAAAAATGATACTCTTCCTTTTGTCAGCTTGGCCATATGCGTACTAACAAGAACTGCCCCAAGTACGGAGAGGATCCAGAGACGGCACTTAACAATACAGATCCGGAGAGGGCATCAGGGAAACCAGGTTCTCTAGAGCCTTCTTCTCAGCCCCCGCAGAGACCTCAAACCAAGAAGCTCGCTCCTAAAAGTACAACAAAAGTCGCATCAGTTGATCCTACTGATGCTGAACAGTCTAGTTCTAAGGCAAAGGTTTTGAAAGTCAAATGTGCTTATGTAGACAAAACTCCTGATAAAGTTCCTCCTTCGCAAGCGCAGAGTTCTGAGCAGCCAGGCACATCTGAAGCTGAGACTTGGAACAGATCAGTTCCTAAGGTTAGTAAGATAAAAATAACCAGCAAAAATAAGCACGAGGATGTTCATGCTGAATCTCACAGGCCTCCCTCTATTGTTATACGGCCGCCAACTGAAATCGGCAAAGACCATCCTCACCAAAAAGTTATTATTAAACGTCCCAAGGAAGTGATTAACCATGATCAGCTGCCCGGTCATGATGGGAGTGCTGATATAATTGAATATCGAAAGACTAAAAAGATGGTTGATTTGACTGGCTTGGAGACAAATAGAAAGCAAGAGACCTGGCCTTTAGCTGAGGGAGCGATGAGAGTGAAAGCAAAAGAAGGCAAAAGATTGTGGGAGGAGGTAGAGAAAAGAAGAAACGCAGAGAGGCGCAAAGAAGAAAGACCTAAAAGACTTTATGGGGAAGATCCCAGGATGATAGAAGATCAAACAAGTTTAGCCGAACTGCGGAAGTTTGAAGAAGGTATAAGAAGAGAGAGAGAGGAAGAAGAACGACAAAAGGCGAAGAAAAAGAAGAAAAAGAGGCCGATCGAATTGGAAGATGATTACTTAGAGGACTACCGAACAAAAAGAAGTAATAGTTGGATGCCAGAAAGAGACCGGACCACTAAAAGGATGAGTGTTGTCGAGTTGGGAAGATACGGTGCTGAATACGTCCTACCAACTAAGCGCCGTAGAGGGGGAGAGGTACAGTACTTCTCTGCTCATGCTCTTGATTTTCTTCAATGTCATCGTGTAAGATATATTGCTCATTTTCTTCAATGCTGCCATTTTTGCCACGAACATCAGTCGCTCACACTTGAATTTAGGATAACGGATCTGCCTCTTAGACCCATTGTGGATCATGGCTAGTAGCTCTGATGAATACGGGAAGCATTTTTATAATTCAATTTCTTCTTGCATCAGAGTAATATTGCTGACATATTACCCAATTTTCACTCTCTTCTGCTAGGGATTTAGAAAGGGTAGAAAATTAAGGGGAAGAAATCAAATTAGGTGAGCACGCATCAACGATGTGTGAAACCAACCTGGTTCAACCTACATCATATTTTTGTGTATCCCTGATATGGGAAAATAATACGGAACCAACGAGGACATGAATTTTTATTTATTAGCTTCATTAATTTTAGGCTTTATTTGTTATGGGTTGTTATTCATCTTTATTTTATGAAGTCTCTTTGTGTTATCATAATGACTTTCTTATTACTAGAATATTCTTTGGCCATTTTTCTTAAATTTCTTTGGTTATTTATTAGAATTTTCTTATTATTGGGGTTTATTTATTTCTTATTAGGGTTTCCGTATATTTATATTTAAAGGCTTTCGTTACTGACCATTGTTGATTATTGATGAACCAAATTATTAAAGAGAAAGGAAGTGCTCGTCCTCCTCCTCTTTCCCTTCCCGTCTTTTTCCCTACATTTTGCACAACTGCTCTCCTCGATTTCATTTTGCACAACTGCTCTCCTCGATTTCATTTTGCATTCATCATATGGCCGGTTGCTCCTATATCTACTTGGAACTCCACATGTAATCCGATCTTATTGTTTGTTTTTGGGACAGGTCGGCCTAGCTAACGTTTTAGAGGGAATTGTGGAAGCCCTAAAAGATAGGTATGAAATCTCGTATCTCTTCCTAAAACCGGTATCCAAGAAGGAGGCTCCCGACTATCTGGACATTGTAACGCGCCCGATGGATCTGTCCACGATTCGTGAGAAGGTTAGGAGACTCGAGTACAAAGACAGGCACGGTTTCAGATATGATGTTTGGCAAATCGCCCATAATGCTCACCTGTACAACGAGGGGCGTAATCCAGGCATCCCCCCGCTCGCGGATAGGCTCTTGAGCTACTGCGACTACTTGTTGAGGGAAAAGGATGAAAGCTTGAGAGAAGCGGAAGCTGGTTGCAGATAGCGATTGATGGCGATGACATTATTCCAATCATAGTTGTTTATCAAAGCTTGTTCAGAAAATCCATCGGCCAATTTTTCGGTGGGAATTTGTACATGCCGATTGAGTTGTAAATTGGTTATCTTATCCTGACTAGGAGGGAAAAAGTTAGAGCATCGATTTTTCTTTATTACATAAAAATCTCGATCTTCTGTAAGGGTATTGACAATTTTCTGTATAAAATTTTTTGAAAAATGTAATTATAAAATTATTATTTTATAATTTTATAAAAAATAAATATAAATATGTGTATTTAATAAATAATAAAAATTTGATTTGATTTGATTTGATTTATAACTGAATTTATTTATTTTTTTAATTTTTTATTAGTTTACAGTAATACTGATTCAATTTACATTAAAAATACCCAATTAAGAGATTTTAAGATGAATTTAGTCGGATTCAATTTAGATATACTCAGGGGATTGATCTCTTGACTCTTAATTAATACTGATTTTATAAATCATGGCAAAAAATTAATTAATGAATATCTTTTAAAAAAACTGTAAAATGAAATTTATTTTTAAAAAAAGAGAGAAATAAAAAAGGGGTAAGAAAAAGGGGCACCGCGAGCAGCTAGGGACCTCCGATCTGGGATTGCTCTATAAAAACCGGAAAAACCTAAAAGTCGAACCTATCCCAAAACCAAACGAGGTGTGGAGAGAGGCGCGCTATGGGAGTCGAGAAGCAAGTGCTCAGGGCTGGAACCGGCCCCAAACCAGTTGCCGGTCAGAAGGTGACCGTCCACTGCACTGGTTTCGGTCAGCCCTCTCATCTCTCTCTCTCCTGTTTCAATTTGATCCGCTGAACGTAAATATTATACTTGCAGTTCTGTTTCTAGAATCTGCGTTAATCGGAAGAATTTGGTTATTGCAAAAGAAAATTGTTTTGCAATGCAGACTCTCCTGATGGCTTCGTCTGTACGGTTGCGTTTAAATTTGAAATTTATTGGATGATTTTGTATATTTTTTGTTTATTTAGTTGATAAAAATATCCATCCATGAGATTTAAAATAAAAGAAAAAAAGGCTTTGAAATAATGTTAAAGAAGATGATGGAAAGTTGAAGTGTTTATTTTCACCCTCTTACATGCTGTTGATACAAATTTGTGCAAGAAAGCATCAAAGCTAGTTACGTAATTGAACTCTGTCGGTTGCTTGAAATAGCATTGGAAGAATCATGCCAGTCGACCACGTCTGAAACCTCCGCAAAAAACATCCTGTCACTTTCTTTAACCAACCAACCCATAGCAATCCAAAACCAAGAGTAAAACGATAGACTCACAGAACTTCTACATCGTCCAATTTATATTCCATACGTGGTGGCATTTTCATGTTCCTATGTGAGGCCAGATTATGTTGGAAGTACTCCAATTTAGTTGCTCAGATTGGGATTTGATTACTGGAGTATAACTAGGCTACTCTTGGTATTTTGCATTCCCAACCTCATACTTGGTGAGCTATGCTTATTTCATTTTGAAAACGTGACGCAGGGAAGAATGGTGACCTTTCTCACAAGTTCTGGAGGTGTGAACAATGTTTTTTAATTGTGCAACTTGATTCAAAGTCATAGTTTTAATCTGATCCAAGGAAGTTTGATTTTTTGGCATTGTGTGTTTCTTTTCAGCACAAAGGATCCTGGTGGACAGCCTTTCGCATTTGAGATTGGCCAGGGTAAAGTCATTAAAGGTAACTTGGTCTGCTTGCTTCTCTATTTTGGTAATTTTCCATGATGTTATCCTTTCATTTGATGAATGTTCTGAAATCAATATTACCAAGGTTAGAGTTATTGCCGTTTTCACGTATATTGGTTGCAGATTAAATTTCCAAGCATTGTACTAGTTATACTTAGTAAACTAAGCAAGCAATGGCCATCTTCCCATTGTTATCTATTGCAATTCTGGATATGTGAACAAGTTTCACTCAACATGAATTTCTTTTGCTAAATGAAAGTCCTAATTGGCTTTTGGCTTCTTCATTTTTTTGTGCCAATGTGTCGCAAGATAACAAATTCCTTGATGTATCCTTGATACCTGATTCCATAATTCAAGAACTGAGTTTTTTCTCTCTTTTGTGGATTGTGAAGATTAATCATTTTAGAAGCATACTGTACAACTGTAGAATAGGATGTCACTCCATACTTGGATATTTATAAGCACTCAAGAAATGTATAATTGTTTGTTTTGAAATGTTGAAATTGGCAGTCTATCTTTCAAACATAAGGCGCTTTTACCATGAATATGTGCCTTGCCTTCAGGGCCCGATGCTTCCAATACATCTAACCTGGTTGTTGCTTAATAATGTGGTGTCATTCTTTTCCTGTCATTCACTCAACAATTGAGCCATCCTCTTAAATGATATTCTAGGATGGGATGAAGGCGTTCTGGGAATGCAAGTTGGTGAAGTGGCCCGTTTGACTGTAAGCATCAATCATTTTGATATCTAATCACTTGCTGCTTTAATAGTCTTCAATATGCATTATTGGCTTGAATTTATGCTTGTGCTGCTACATGCCTTTTACTTATAAAGCTTGTGCTATGGATGAATGTTTTTTCTGTTGACTTTTTCATATTGGTTAGCCCACCAGCGGACCTCTTACCATCTGATGTCCAATATCCAGAATTTGCCCAACAGTTGTCCAATGGTATTGCAAAAGTAACGGCACAGACAAGCCAAGGCTATGTATGTTGAGTGCTGGCCTATTCCTGTGGATGTGCTGAAAACTCCCTACATGGACGAAATAATGAGATTCCTTGCCATTTTCTATTAGGAAAACTTTAAGGTCAATACATATTGCCATATTTATCCGTTCCGTAGAACTTTCTGGCTATGATTTTAGGTCATAGTATAACTATTAACCCCTAATTGTCTACTAGTTTATAAGCACCCAATTGATTTTCAAGAAAATTAATCCAACTTGCTCCGCACAAGCTTGAAAGGTCACTGTCTCTCTTACTGTAACTGGAACACCATTCAGTCATTAGGAGAAGAGAATGCACGGCATCAAAAAATCTCCTCAACATTTCCATGACCCCTTCTGTTTTCTAGAGTTCAGCCCATGGATAAGTTCATCGGGCTTCATGATTACCCATGGACAGAAATTGCTATGCATTTAAGGTGGCCATCAATAGAAGAAACTTAATATTAGACTTGTGCCCATAAATTCAAGATGCTACAAATTTTGAAGTAAATTTGCCCACTCCCTCCACTTCATTATCACCACTGGCCAGACTTGGTGATTATGTAGTTCGCTTTACTCTGGCACAATTCCCTTTTGGCCTCATTGGAAAATCTGTTTCTCTTCTTTATTCTATTTAGTGATGAACTCAAAAGGATTGCTCAATCATTGTTCTTGCCATTGGAGCAGCTAACATCCCTGTCCTTTCACAGGCTTTTTGCCACCCAATTTCTTTGCTGTCCTGATTCGGCAAGCAGCCAGTCATCACTGTGACAGATACTGAAAAAAATTTATTCATCACTATCCAACATTGTCTTCCGTAGTGGAGTCAACTAAGGTGGTCATGCACTATATTGTAGTGCAAAATTTTAGCATTTGTTATAGGTAAAATATAAGAAATATCCCTCAGTTTTCTCTATTTTTTAATTCTATTCTTAACTTTAGTAGGAAGAATTGAATGACGAAACTATATTATCTTATTAGATTCTAATAGAGAAGCAGACTAGGAGTAAAAGGCAAAAGGGAATGTTATTTATGTTCTTAACTTTTATTTAGGGAAGGGTTTAAGATTTATCTGATAGGAAGTATTACATTGTTCTAAAAACTCTAAATGTTCTTGGAGTAAAGGATCATCAATGTGGGCGCTCAATATTTGTCACGAATCCGTCCCAAATAGGTCAATTAAATAATTAATTATAATTTTTAAAATTTTAAATTTTAAATAAATCCAATAAATAATACCAAGTCCTAAAATTTGGGTGTGACAAATCAAATATATAAGACCGGACAAATCAAAAACCCGCACAGAACCTCATCGGATAACCATCCGGATAATATAAATATGACTTGCTCTAAAATTATAATAATGGAGGTAACAATTCAACAAAAATCATAATCAAATATAACATAATATCCGAATTATTCATGAAATAAAACTATGGGCCTAAATCCAGTCAATTATAAAATCAAATTACATCAAATATTAATTTAAGTCATAACGAAATTAAAACTCATCAAATTGGACAAATAGCTGATAGATTATGTCTTTACTCCTGCAATGCATTCAAACCTTCTATTTTGAAATAACAAAACATAAAACATGAGCTTAAAGCCCAACAAGTATTATATTTAAACAAAACGAGTCTAATAAATCAGAGGGATTGTCAAATGGATAAATATCAATTCAAATGACATAATAAATCCAAATTGCCGATATAATAAATCCAATCGAAATTAAAGATCCAAAATTCAATGGTAGTCTCATGCTCAAATCAATAACTAAATCCAAAATAAATGTTCAAATCAAAAATAGTTATCATCGGGATATATATATATATATAAATGATCCGGATTGATTCCGATTAGCTGATATCCAACCTAAGTCAAAGCTGAGTTCAAGTCTAAATCTAATGCTCGATCAACTTGTGATTTGGGCAGGATCTAATAATCGGATGATCTAATAGTATGCTCAGAAGTTGAAGTAGTATCGCAACAGATAGTCCAAAGGTTCGGATCTGAATATATAGTCAAAATCATTTGTACGAGATATACCAATGCACATTTATGTGCAAAATCGACAAATCTCAAATCCAAATTCAAATATCCAAATTTATGCAGAAAATACAAAATATGTACTAAATTTGAGCTCCAATTATTTAAAAACTACATTGAGGAAGGAATATATTTATTCTCAATAACCTTAAATGATATCAAATGCAAATTAGGCTAATATATATGCCCACCCATATACTTTGTCTTCTATAGATAAGGTTGCTTACTATATTTTGCCACCCGCGATTTTGAGTGCAATTCTCAAACTTGTCAGATATATCAAAACATCCGAATAGATTATAATGTCGAATCAAATTATCCAAATGGAAATGTCACTACTCCATGCCTTTCTTGCCGACGGAAAGGGATTTGCAAATATTAAATCTCTCCATTGGGAGTTAGTCAGAATATTTAATAATAAATCCAAATGTAATGACAACAACTCGGCACAGGTATGTGAAAATGCACAACCTATGCAAATTTCATGCACATTCTATATACACATATTGATATGAACATACGGTGTTTGGAAATTACTCATTTTTTTCAGAAAATAACAAAACTCACAAATTTTAACATAAACAGAATAAAACCCCCAAAAAACTGGTA
>JAOVVI020000084.1:0-40878 GCA_028571085.2 Nepenthes alata
GTAATGGAACAAGAATTACTTTGAAAAATTTTAAAAAAATAATAACAATAGAAGGAGAGTATAAAGTGTACTTGCCTTGACTTCAAATTATCAAATTCTAGCCTTGATTCACTTGATTTGAGCTTCCTCAAGTTTTCTCTCTCTTCATTTCTCTCTCTTCTTTGAAATTATCTAAAAAATAATTGAAATCAGCTTAGGTGCTATATTTATCCAACAGTGCACTCAAGCGCCAAATTAGGTACACATTAAGCACTATACTATTGGTTTTTTACGTTCAAGCGTGGCTCAGGGGTGTGTCGAGCATATAGCTATTGCCAGCAACCGCTTGAGTATCCATCAGGTGTACATCAAGTGTGGACCAATTTGCCAATCAATCATTTGAGCACTAATTAGACTTCTCTCAGGTGTTGACCCACGGGTTTTGGCACTCAGGCATGGGTTGAGCTTCCCTCAGGTGTCGAGTTAATTGATATAATTTTGACTCTTTAATTTAAATTTTTACATTATTTGATCTTAATTTTAATTAAATTATTTTAATTACTTAATATTATCAATAATTAAAGATTCGGGTCTTACAATACAAGTTTGAATGAAACTCTTTTTTGGTCCATCGATTTAACTCGAGTAACACTACTCCATTTTGACGTCTTCTCACTCGTCAAAATATTCTTCAGGTCACAGCACGTAGTTCTTTGCATACAAACGTGACCAAACCATACTTTTGTCATATTTGTATTGCTCTTGAAATTGAAATATCTATCAAATACTAACTTGAGTGTTTCCTTTCCCGTGCCACAACTAATGAGTCTCTTATGAGTTTTCATTGTCCGTTTTTGAACATCATGCAAAAGCCCTTACTATTAAGCTTACTTGTTGAAATTAAATTTAACCAAACATTCAGTATATTCTGCATGCCCTTCAACATCAACCCCATCCCATTTTTGTCCTCAAGCACACGTCTACGATGTCCACAACATTCAATGAGCCACTATTGCCTATATTCAATACCTCATAATATTCGGACATACACGACGTCAAAAAACACTCTTTAACGTTGCTTGGAGTAAGGATCTACCATTAATTATTCAACTCATCCAGTGGCATATAAGCTAACCATTTTCTCATCATTAACAACAAGAAGATTATTATAGGTTGTAAAAGAGATCCGATTACTGCCCTTGTGGCCATTCTTCTCCTCATGTTCATTGCCTTCTTTTTGTTGCTTCCACTTGAAAAAATTCAATTTGATGGGGCCCTTCTTGTCATAATAATAACAGTTGATATTTTGATTCCACAACTTTGACTTATTTGGTTTTTGTTTCTAATTTTGTAGGACTTCTTGTTGCTACTTTCTTAAGTTTGGGAAACCAAATATTCAAGTTTTGAAGATGAAAAACCTTGTGATTTTCTTCTTATTTATTCATTTAAAACGGAACACTTAACAACCTTCAATATTATAATACCATTCAGAGCGAAGTTAGTGATAGAGATTTGAAATATCTCCTAAGAATCTAATAAAATAGTTAGCAACTACAAGTTTGGCAACTCATCATTAAATTTTATTTCCATGCAAGATAGTTTTTTCACACATTTGTGGAACTCACTTAGATGATTGATGATAAATAATCCTTTTCTATACTTCAATTGCATTTATTCGATCAAGTGATTTATCTTATTGCTGCCCAACTTTAAAGCATGCAATGTTTTGATCCTATCCCACTTCGCACATGTTTTTCATTATGATTATGATTATACACTTTATCATCAATGAATTATTTAATGTGCTAACAAATTTACTCATACTCAAAAGCTCATTTATCTTTGAATTCATTTCAAGTTTTTAATTAATAAATATGGAAAGATATAACACTTTCATAGTAGATCTTTTAATTTACTTATCTAGATGTCAAAGTTTATACCATTTTAGTAAAATATTTTGTTTAGTCTCTTTATCGATTCAAACAAATACAAATAAAAGCAACTCGAACTTTGTGACACTATTTATTGGGATCGGTCTTTCCAAATTTTATTATTCAAAATTGAGAATAAATATAATTGAAACCTTTGTTGACTAAGTAAGAACATTATATGATAAAACATATTTATAGTAAAGAAATCATATAATAAAATAAATATATAAATTTTAAATTGTAATATTTCTAAACTATGAAAAAAATTATGAAAAAGCACATAATTATAATGTGAGTCTAGTTACAATAAATCCTTCAATAATACTTTTAATTTATTATAAACGTAGGTAAATTAAGAAATAAATAATAAGAAAGTACATGAAAGAATACCATTAGTAAAATTATTCTAAAAATAACTAAAATAATATACCTAAAATTATGACGATAAAAAATGATTAGACGTTAATGAATCAGCAAAATCCACTCTCTTTTTGTCTCTCCCTCAACTCGTCACTCAAAGTGTTAGGAATAATAACTCACATTGCGCCTATATAAAATAGAAAAAAAAATCTCTTAGAACGTGTTTAGTATTCGAGTAATAATAACTCGCACACTCATCTGTATGAATCAGTCATGAAAATTTTATTTTTCATATATGCTTCTGTTTTGTGTCTAGTCGTGATTCAACTGCACTACTAAAAGTGGCCTTCGCTCAGGAGAATTGTAATGACCCAGTCTCCAAAATATGGTAATTTTTAGTCATTGAGTCAATATAATTAAGTGCGAAAAAATTGGATTAAGAAAAAATGAAAAAAAAATCAGTTCGGAAGCAAAAATAAGGTTTAAAGCCTCCACGCACGAGGCATCACCTGGACGCATTTAGCAGAATGGGCGCGTCCGAGGCGCCACCCAAGCGCATTTAACAGAATGGCCGTACCTGAGTCACACCCGAGGCGCCACCTAGGCACATTTAACAGAACGGGCGAGCCTAAGGCGCCACCTGGGCGCATTTAACTGAATGGTTGTGCCCGAGTTACGCTCGAGGCACCATCCGAGCGCATTTAGCAAAATGTCTCGCCTGAAGTGTGCTCGATGAGTGCTCGAGTGCGAATCTTTGATATGCCTTAGCGCTCGACGGATGCTCGAGTGATGCTTGAGTGCATTTTAGAAAGTTTCCACCGGCTTATTTAGTGTATAAAATGGAAAAAATGAAGGGGAAAGAAGGGGAAGGCTCGCGACAGCACGGAGAAGAGGGGAAGAAAGGAGAAGGGTAAAAAAAAGGACAAAATTTTAGTAACTTTCGACCTTATCAGAGTCAGAAAAATAGTAAATCAATGAGAGGCAAGTGTACCTTGACCATTCATTTTTGTTATTTCTGTTGTTACCTCACTTTAAAGTATTCTTCTTTTAAGATTTATATATAATACCACATGCTTTCTATTTTTCTTATGATATTATGAATCATTGTATGATTTTGCATGGGTATTGTAAAAGGTTGGCTTGCTTTTCAATGTATATTAAGTGTTATGCGTCCAAAGTCCATTTGTGCACTATTCATGAAACCCTAGGTATGAAAAATACGGAAAATAAATTATGATATAGGAATATGATATTGTGAAGTAGTTAAGCTAATGAATGCATTATTCGCAAAATTGTTAAAAGTGATTCTATTAAACAATACTGGGGCTCCCAAAATGTGTCTGAACGATGAAAGTATGTAAGAGAAAGTGGCTTCGAGAAGTAAAAAAAATGAAGGTTTTGTTATGTAATATTTGATAAAAATTGGACCAGTGATTGTTCAGTAGGTAACATTCTTTGGCTTTCCACGAATATTATAGTGAAAACTCGAGGATACCCTCGCCCAGTACCCTAACCGCTTAGTGAGGTGAGTGATATTCTTGACAAGCTTTAGGAAGTTATAGTGATAATCGATGATAACTCCATCTACGAAATGATATATGATTCGCCTTTTTCGGTGCGTTACTATAGAGGATATGAATTATGAATCTAAGATCATCATGGTCATCGGGATGTAAATAAGGAAGAATTATAAAAATCTGCACGAATGAGAATGAAGGAATCAAGAATTATGAATCCAAGATCATCCTAATCCTCGGGATATAAAAAAGGAGAAATTATGAAATGACATGTGAATGTGAAAGAAGGGCCCCTGAAATGAGAAGAAAGCAAGAAAGGAATATGAAATGATACATGATGATGAAAGAATGCAGAATTATGGCATTTGATTGCGTGGAGTAACACAATCTATCATTAATTTTTCGCTCCATCTGCTAATAGAGTTCACTAGCTCTGATTCCTCAAGATAAGTAATAAGTGGAATAAACCAGTAAAGATAAAGTAAAAAGAACGAAGACAAGACTTAACTGATTTCCGTTTGTGCATTACTTCATGCTTTGCTTCATCTGTATTGTTTATGTGAAGCATTTTCTCAATCTCAATCTTATAATATATTTTATAAGAAAATTTATATGCTTTTGAGATTATGATACCTTGCAGAACTTATTGCTCATCCTTTTGCTACTTTTTCCTTCCAGATAACCCTTATGAATCGACGCCAGACGAAAAAGAGTGAAGATAAGACTTAGTTGAAGGAAGAGTTGCAGAATTTTGAAGACCAGAGATACTGTAGTTGTATTAATGTATGTCATAAAGAAAATGCTTATGTTTTTATATGAATATTGTAAAATGATAACATATCATGATATATATATTGTTGTGGATATAGTTATGTTTCCGCAGGCACAAATCGTGGGTTCATATGGGCTTTTAGAAGGCATCTTTCTTTTGACCCCAAGTAATAGTTTGGAGTATTATACTGAAGCCATAAATGAAATGGCATTAATATAGTGATCCTATGGATGTATTGTGAAATTTTGATTGCGATGTGGATATAAAGGGAATATATTTTAGGTTTTAATTACAAGATGTAAATACGAATTTTTTCACTATTAGGAGAGATTCTACCTAATTTTCAGTAGAAATTAAGGTTTATATGTTTATTAACGGAGGGCCTTAGAATGGTAGGCCCGTTCCGTTATAAGAATTATCGCTAGAACATTGAACACACTTTTCTACTTACGTTTGAGACAAATTTCAACATGTATAACGGATAACACACACAAAAATAATCCAAAATCTAAAACATTTCTACTTCCATCTTATGAGTTTTTCAAAAACTAGTTTAAATCAAGGGTTGTTTCTTCTGCGTATAAATATTTTTTTACTACAAAACTACAAATATTTCTTTGAGCTAAAATTATCTTAAGCTTAACTTACCGAGCAAGGAAAAACTTTTCAAAAACAATTGCCAGATATTATATACAATAATTATTTTATAGTACCAATTATGTTTAATTGGAGTACGATCAATTAAGGTTCTCTCATAGTGGGTCATGTTGATAGATTATCAATTGGAAAAAAAGCCAAACCTAAAAATTGAATAAGAGGGAGAAAGGAAAATGCAAAGGAGGGTGAATTGTTTCTTAATGTTAATTGGATGCATTTGATTAGAATTGACCAAAAATTTTAAATTTAAATTAAATTGGAAATGCCATTTGAAGGAAATGTAAACTTCAACAACACTGAATTTATGTGAACTCTTCATTTTCCAATTCAAGCTAAACAATGACAGATTTTTTCCTAACCAATATTCCTCATATATACCGAGTACTGATTCAATATTAAGACACATCCCGATACGTTTTCGTCTCCTTTATGAGGGTCTTGAATTGAAGTCGGTCCATTCCACTTGGTCGTCCAAGCTGTCTCACTGCAGGCTCAGCAGCATATGCTTTCCTACCCCTTCATTATGCCCCCACTAGACTATTTATTTATTAATTTATTGATTTCTTCCTCAACTTGTGTTCTTAAACCTCTCTCTCTTTTTACCAAAAAGAAGCTCAATTGCCGTCAGTTCAACCCTTCATTTCGAACAGTTTTCTCTACGTTTGCAACTGCAGTTCATCTGTTTGATGTTTGGCCGATCAGAGAGAAGGAAAAAGAAATTGGTATTTTTGAATTGTGCTATATTTGTGTCATCTTGAAAATTGGATCATTGCTATTTGTGGCAACGCGGAGGGTGTTTGGTATTGAGCCAACAGAACTACTTATTGCTTGGAATTGTTTCTGGGGCTGTTGGATTGACGTACGAGGATTATTTCCTCCACTTAGTGGTATGTGGATTGTTAAACGGAAAAGGTAGAAGGGTTTTATTTCTTGTCTGTCCGTCTCAATTTATTACTTGGGGTGGGGTTCATGCTTGGTCTGCGAAAATGGAGGTGTATATGGCCAGATTTTTATTTCTTTAGCATTTATGATTCAATCATAGCCAAAGTAATATGAAGAAACTTTTGAAGAAGCTGAATACTATCGCCCGGAATAAGCAGGTTGAAGCCAAACAAGGGACAAATTCATCCACAGAAAATGTTAAATTGGATGTGGATTTGCAGCATCATTATGAGAATAAGCCGTTTTCATCTCTGGTAGGTTGGTTTAACTCAGTGACTCAAAGAAATAATAGCTCTAGTCGGCAGACTGAGGGAATTGAGCAATCAGAATGTGGCAGTAGTGGCCACAGCTTTGATGATGTTCTGGAGGCAGCCGGCTGCAATTCAGTGTCTAGCACTTCAAAGGATCTTGCTATAGAGGAGTATCAAATACAGCTTGCTATGGAAATGAGTGCTAGGGAAGATCCTGAGGCAGTTCGGATTGAAGAAGTCAAGCAGATTAGTTTGGGTGCTTGCCCTTCTGACAATGCTCTAGCAGAAATTGTTGCATATAGATATTGGGTAAGAAGTTGTGCCCCTCGAATTAGTTTCAGTCAATTTTTATGTTTGACACCATTGAGGCTCATTGTAATTGTTTATTGAATATCTTTACCTTTGTATGGTATATACAATCAGATGCTCCATGTCTTTCCTCCTAGCATACTTTGTGATTAAGCTGCCTGAGCATTGTGACTTCTTGTTGAGCTGATTATATTAATTTGTTGTGACCATATCTGCCTACTCTTGGGCTGAAGGATATAATTGTCACCATATGATCTGTGGTCATGGGTTCAAGTAGTAAAAACAACCTTTTACATAATTTAATTGAAGATGGCATATAACAAATTTAAAAGTGGTTCGATCTTTCTCCAAACCTTATGCATAGAAGGAGTTTCATGCACCTGGCTGCCTCCTTTATATTGGTTCATGGCATCAAACTGCTTAGATTTTCGGTTTATTTATTTATTTTTACAAGTTTGAGTCTTTGTTGTTTCTAATTTACTGAAAGCCTATCTGAAAATACAACTGCATTTCTTCCTTGTACCTTTCTATAGGTATATTTCAATGTAGAGAGTAGTGTACAGTTGTTCTTGCAGGAAGTGAGAAGCTTGATCATGAGCCCTATTATGACTAGTTGATTAGCGTGCAAAACATTTCTCATGTTATGAGTGTATACCAGAACCCACATAGTAGTAATAATCACTATTCACCAAATAAGACATATACTTGTTTATAACTTGTGTAGAATAACTCCAAAGAAACTTCTTTAGATTCAAAAGCTTCACAGTTCTGACGTTCACTCTACTCTGTCGTTTTTAATCTATTCAAAGTTTCGAACATATCTTTGCAAGCACTGTATTCCATGGAACCTCATCTTGGATGTGTTTATGAAGTCGATCTACAGCTACAGCAAGGACATAAGGACTAAGCTGACTTTTACTTACCCAGATGGGATTAATGGCCGATCAAGAAGGCCCATGGCCTAGGTTGGTGGCTTGCATTGCACGATGTAGGGGCACCTAACATCTTCCCAAGTGGAGGAGTGTACGTTGTACTTTTCACAAAGCTAGGGTAGCTGGAAAACCATATGCAAGAAATTTTGTTAGGTATCTTATCACGGCCTTCTTAAATACCATACATAAAGGGATTTTCTTTTCTCTGTTTTTTTTTGATTAACTTGCTTAGTAGTTTTGTGGCTGTTGTCTCATTAGCATAAATTCAAAGGGTTTTCAATACGCTAATTTGTTATTCTAGTCTTTAGTCAATAGTTCTTTCCATGGCATCATTAAATTACCCAATAGACCTATGTTACTAAAATTTTACCGCCCATATTATACGAAATTAAGCCTTTTTCCACAAAGTGGTTTTAGTCAGATTCACCACCATTCAGCTCTTTCATAGATATTCCTTTAAGTAGCTTCAAAAGAAAAGATCATGATTTATGGTCTCCTTTTAACCTTTTTGGCCTACTTCTATCCCTTTTATACCTATGTTTTCCATCTAGTCAAATCGAACCGCTGCTGAATATATGGGCAAGTTAGATACAACGAGGCAAAGTGAGACATCTTGCTATCTAGAGGAAAAGAAAGCAAAACCGATTCTCTAAGTGGTATTTGCTTCATCTGACCAAACTAACTTAAACCTGTCTCTCTTAATTTTTTCTTCCATTGACATCACTCTAACTTTAGCCAGTGTAATATAACTACGAGTCCTATCCATACTTGTTGGACCACACATCCTTCTTAACATCTTTATTTCTGTTATTTTCTTTTTGGACATGTCAGTACTTGTTTAATTGCTTGCTCCATACAGCATAGTTGGCCCACTAGTCATCTTATAATATTTTCCATTATCTTGAGTGGGAATTTTAGATTTCATATGTTAGGTTTGTCTTTAGTGTTGACAATTTTCATGATAGTGTGTTGTACATTAAGTCTCTTATATTTATTAAGCCTTGTGTGTATTTAGTGGAGGCTAATTTGGTTGTGTGGGAGGTTATTTTCTATCAAGGTTTGCTCGTGCAAAAATCTCAATAGAGTATTTTCGTTTGAGGTTTACATGTCTTTCAGTCGAGCGAAATTCTATTTCTAAATTTCATTTGACTTTTGCTGGAGTAGATTTGTGCCCGAGAGCTCGATGGCTATGTGTTTGTGTGCTTAAACTGTAGAGTACTTAAGAGCTAGAGCGTGATACTAGCATGTCAAACTCTCAAGCCGTAGAGTACAAGAGAGCTAGCACATGGTACCATCATGTCAAAAGCTCAAGCTGTAGAGTATTTGAGAGCTAGCTCATGATGCCAACGTGACAGACACTTGAGCTGTAGAATGGAAAAAAGATGTTTCATGTGATTCGTGCACTATTTTCGCTTGAGAAGAAACCCGTTTTTTGCCTACTTCCCACTACAATGAACTACCTTGGTCGATACTTACAGTCAGAATTTAAAGCTTTAACCTCACTCAGACTAAGTTTTCACGATAGAATTGCAAGGAATAATATGAGAGCTTTGTTTGAGAGCTTAGGAGTGCATCCTTTTTGATTTGAAAGAACTAGCACTTTCTTGAGAAATCTTCTTCATTGATCTCTCTCCTAAGTTCTAAACCATAGTTCTTTGCTTGCAATCGTATGAAGTTTCATTGTGTGGCATCTACATAGAATTGATGTGTCATTTGCAATTGAAAGAGTTCAGTTAATGGAAGACTGGAAGGTGTTTGGGTAGTTTCGAGTTTGCATATTAAAGGAGGGCTTTAGATAGTTACATTTTTAGTGTCAGTCGACTTGGGGTTAGCACCTCTGTTTAAATTATTTTTTTAATATAATGGATTTTTAGTTGGTGTCTCATAGTTTGGAGGGTTTTTATCTAAATACGTGTTCATAACTCTTCGATTCACCATTATATTGTGTTTTCTACTTTTTTTTCACTAGTATTTATTTTATATGCATATGAATGATGATGAGTGATGGTATATGTTTGAGAATTTAGATTCGTAATTTTTTATGTGTATTAATGTTGTAATTTTCTATTTTGTGCTTTTGTGTGGAAATACATATTCCCCCCTTCAATTGTTCGTGGGTCTAAATGTCATTTCCTCAATATAGGATCCATTAGGCTCTTGTCTACTAACCTATTTGATATGGTGGGTACTATCCTCATCGATCATCTCATTTTTCTAGATCATTGAACTATGGTATTCGAAATTCCCTCTTTGGTAGGCTTCCACCCAATCCTCACCTCTCAAATCATCAATTCTTTTTCATTCAAGCTAAATCACATTCCATGTAATCGATTTTCATCCTATTGATTTTGAAACCTTTGGTTTTTAAAGTCACGTCCAAAGTTTTGACTTAGCTTTAATTCATTCCCTTGTCTCCTCCACCATCACCATATCAGATGCAAGTAACAAACACCATGACCCATTATCTTCAATTTTCATCTTTAGTTCATCGTTGCCAAGGCAACAGAAGCAAATACGGACTCGAAGATGATCTTAGATGCAAGCTAATTGAAATCAAGTCTTTTCTCCCTGATTTGGTCCTCAAAGAAGTCATTGCACCATTATGCATTTATTTTGTAACTTTGATGTAGTCATTGATGAGACTTATGTTAATAATGTAATTCTCCTCTTTCTTCTTGAAGAACGTGTTGGTCATCATATGATCATATGCCACACCAAATTACAAGATGTCCTTTCCATCAATTTCTTTCCCTAAAACCATAACTTGCATGTAAGCTTGCTTACCTGTTAATATCCTCTCCCATATGGTCATTTAGATCTCCTCTTATAAAAATCAACTCCCTATAAGAGATTCTTTGATTCACCTTATCAAATTCTTCCTAAAAAATTTTCTTGTAAATCTTACCCCTACCTATTTGTGGTGCATAAGCAGAAATAATATTAAGTTTTCGCTTCTACAACCATTTTAATAAAGAACATTTGAATATCTTGTTCTCTTCACACTTGTGACATTATTTTTTAGTTTCTTATCCACAATTATGCTATCATTATTCTTAGCCCTCTCCTTTCCATGATACCGTAATATGTGACATGTCCTCTTGATATTCTTGCTTTCTCTTCCAGCAACTTTTGTTGATCTTCCTTCTCTAATAGTAGTATTTGCTACTTTTATAAGCTTACCGGTGAAGGTATCAAAGCTCCATATAACCAGAGGAATCTGTTGTCTTTGACTAACTTCTTTAACTACACCAGTCCATGATGTGGTAGCCCTTGCTGATTTTGCAATATACCAAAACTACAATCCAGCAGTTCTAATGCTCTTCTCATTGTTCTCAGACGATACAACATTTGACAATTAGGAATGGCCAAATAGTAATGCAGTCCTTAAATCTATGTTGGTAGGTCTGGCAAAGTTCTAAGTTGGCTGCTGAATACCTGACTAACCCTCCCTTTATTCGAGCTTGGAATGGGCTATGGTCTGGTTAAACTTCTTGCTGGACCTCCTCACCAACCCTCTCTTTATATGAGCTTGGAATGGGCCATGATGTGGTTAAACTTCCTCAACATTGATAGTTTTTTATTTCCTCGGTCTCCTTTTGAAGGAAGACCTTTACATTCCTAATCAGTTATGGCCGTTGTTTGCCCCAGCTTGGCGAGTTGCATCCCCACGTAATGACATAATTTTGATCAATAGCGTTCCTCCTATGTCAGATGATTCTCTACTCATGTAATCCCCATTCTTTACTGTTTTCTCTCAGTATGTCAGATGATTCTCTGCTCTCCCTTTTGATCAATAGAGTTCCTCCTCCCTGATTCAGATGATTATCCGCCTAATCTCTCTGTCTTGTCGGGTAATTAGACATATAATTTTTATTATCTGTTTCCTAATTGTCATTAGGGATGCATTCAAGATTTAGGCCTTCACTTTGTTTTCAACTCATACTTTATTAAAATAATTTTATTATCCTGATTTTATCTATTTTTTTTATGAATGTACTGCCATTTTCTGTTTTATATATCTTTTACCACTGAGTTCTCAGATCATTCTCCTTGCCCTACTAGGTTTATAAATTACTCACGTCTCTAGCTTTAGTCCTAGTTTAGTGCAAGGTAACTGAAGTTCATTATATGTGTTCATCAAACCTTTGATGACATTTTTTTTTTTTTATCATTTTGTGTGCGTGTGTGTGTGCAGACCATCCTTACCTGGCACCAGAGTCTGTTACATCATTAGACTTTGTCGTTTAAACTAATTTGATTGACGTTGTTTGATCCACTCGAAGTTATGAACTTAATCTCTTTTCTTAAATCAATTTTCAACTATTCGAAGATCATATACCAATCACATTAATCCTTGTTATTTTAATGTCCAGATTCTACATGTAACCTCTGATTTTCTTTTTTTCTCCCCCTCTTCTCCTTCTGAGAATTTATCATTCTTATCTCTCTTTTGCACCTTGTTACGAATATATTCATAAATGTCTTTTAAGTATTTTCAGAAGCCTACTTGAGTGGCATGAGCTATAACAAGTTTTACTGATAAAAGCAATATCTATTATTTCTTTCCCTAAGAGCAACTAAACTTTTGTGACTCTCTCCTACTCTACAATTTTATTTTATGAAATTTGTATTTACAGGTATACTCACCCCATTTTTTGTGTTGATCCTTCTCTCAGTGTACTTGAGTTTATACCAGGTTTCCCTAGATTTTTCTTCTGCTCATTTAGCTTTTTGTAGACATTATGTGAACAAGATTCAAGATTGGAACTTAGTTGATATTGAATATAAAGGGTTTACTGCTGGATAGATACCTTTGGCGACTAATGTTCATGATTACGGTAGTTGCATCTAATTCTTATTTCAAAAATAGATAATTTTGTATATATTGTGTTGGTGGATTGTCCCACATTGATTGAGTGAAGAGGTGGCTTATTGCTTATAGGTTGGAAGGCTTTGCTCTCCATTAGAGGTGTCTTTTTAAGGATAAAACCATGTGGGATAGGGCTATCGACCGTGTACATCCCATGCCTTTCTCTAAAGTGGACATTACCTTGAACAGGAATTGGTCTGATCTTGAAACTTAACATTGGCAATATCCATGAGAATCCATGTAGGTGCCCCTAATATAACAACATGACCACCTCTTCACTGGGGCCAATATTGTGAGGGTGGATTGTCCTATATTGGTTGATCGAAGAGGTGGATTTTTGCTTATAAGTAGGAAGACTTTATTCTCCATTGGAGGTACCTTTTCAAGGATAAAACCATATAGGATAGTGCTAGCCACCAGATACGTCCCACTACTTTCAAAACGAACAATACCTCAAACTGAAACGAACCCGACCTCGGAACTCAACAGTATTAGATCTTCTTCAAGTTCAAGACCTGGCTTGTCCATAAATATAATAAGTAGTAAGCTTGGAAGGTGCAAAATATCTTTTTCATATCATCATGCTAACCATATCTGTGCTCTTCCTATTAAGTTCCCCATGTTCCAAGTTTCCAACCTAATGGTACTAACCCAATGATACCACATCCAGGGTGCAGAACATTGTATATTCAATTATGTACCCAGGCATTGAAGCGGTGTTGTTGCTTTAGGATGATGATCTATCTAATTTTACCCATTTTTCCCTCCCTGGATGATGAAGGGTGGCTACATTGGATTCCCCATCGGAAATCCGATTAGGATTCCTTTCATAATTGCTGTTCCTCTGCCAATCCTGCATTAAATGCTTGTACCAATTAGAATTTCAGTTGATGAATTTCGGGGAACAGATAGTAAAGCTTTCGATGGTTAATTACTTATTACTGGTGCTATTTTTTCTGCTGTTTGTGAGTCCTCATTTGTTCTTGTGACCCAATATGTTTGAAGTGCTGAGATGTCTTCTACCTGCTAGCTAATATCCCATTATGAAATGTCAATTCCAGTCAATGAATATGCATGCTTGATTCTTTGTATGCTTGTTTTTATCCCTTTTGACATTCCATTTTTATCAATCTTTTCTTCTTTCAAAGAAGTGCTTCATTTGCTCAAAAGGACAATATCGTATTTGGCCAGCCGAGCATTAGATTTACTGAAGTAAATATATTAGTGCCTTCTAATTGTTTTTTGCACTCTGGAGAACAGTTTTTTTTTCATATTTGATTAAGTGATTAATACACTTTGAGAGCCCAATCTTTCGGGGAACTGCGATCTAGATGATTCCTTGGATTTACTATCTGCTGAGCATGATATCACTGCTATTTGATTTCATTTCTGTTTTAAACCTTAATATTTCGTCCACTTCACATATGGAAGGGTTATCTGTATATTCTGGGCAACTTTATGAGCGAGGCTGTGTGAGATTGAAATTCTAGCAGTTGGTTTTTCCTTCTCACACATATGAATTTCTTTCTAACCTATCTGATATCATAATTTTGTGGTGCCTCACAGAAAAATAATGCTCTTAGCTATGATGACAAGATCCTGGATGGTTTCTATGACCTCTATGGTATAATCAATGAGTCAACATCAATTTTTCCTTCCCTTGTTGATCTGCAAGGAACACCAGTGTCGGAAGGTATCAGTTGGGAAGCAGTTTTGGTCAATAGAGCTGCTGATTCTAATCTGCTAAAGCTTGAGCAGAAGGCCATGATTTTGTCTGTAAAGGCAAGGTCGGAGTCGCTTCTTTATGTGGGTGGTGAGTTAGTGCAAATGCTTGCTAATCTTGTTTCAGAATCTATGGGTGGACCAGTTGGAGATCTGGACAATCTGCTCAGAGCATGGAAAAGCCTTAATTACAGTTTAAGGTCAACACTTGGAAGTATGGTTTTGCCTCTTGGTTCTTTGACAATTGGATTGGCCCGTCATCGTGCATTATTGTTCAAGGTATTTTTATTTTTTTTTGACTGTTAGTTACTTGTGCCTTTTAAAGTCAAGCAATATTTCATTCAAGCTAGAAATTTGACATCTCTTTCTATGCAAGGGAGCCTGGTATGACCATTGTCCAATTTTCTTTTCTGATGTCTTTTCTAAGAATTTGTTCACCATTCTGTTTGTGAAGTGGTATTATTTATAGCAACTGGCATCAATTAGAACTGCAGAATGAGCCAGGGACTGGTTACATGACTGTAGCCATGCACCCACACATGTTCTGGCCCTGTTAACATGCAGGGGCAGGCAAGATCGAATTGCTGCTGCTGTAAAAACTTGATCACCATAGACTCAGTTATGTTCAACAGAATTTTTGTTAGCTCACCTTGAACTGGACATGCTATTTTTTTGATGTCCATTTCAAATTTCATGTTGATTGAAGAGCAGGAGCTAGTTCTTTCTAGACTTCGTTGGCACCAAGCGTGAGGGAATGCTAAACGTTCGGTAATTTCTCCTTTGATTAGGATGAAAGATCCCATTGAAGTGGCTATAGTGGCTTCTATATGGACCTAACTTTGGGGATTTTTCTAAATATGAATTCTCAGATTGGTTTAAGTACTATACACTCAAAATTAGGGTTTGGGGAATGTGACAAAATATTCAAGCTGATGAAGGATTTCACAAAAGCTGAATCCTCCAAGATTAATACCTGGTTTCCAATATGTTTATCCACTCCTTCCAATAATATACCGAAGCCTTAAATCAAATTTGCACCTAGCAATTTACCGAAGTCAATCACTCCTTTATTGCCCTCAGTTTGGTGCAATGATTTTTTGGTAGCTTTGGAACCTCCTATCTAGGACAGGTTCTGACAGGAATATTGTGTTAAATTGCAGTCTATAATATCATAACAATGGCAAATCGAGTATCGTCTCTAGAAGAATTGATTTTTTACTAATACCAAAATGAGCCGTATCCTAATATTATTTAAACAACCTAATTAAATGAGGAGATGACTAATTAATTAACCAAATGACTAATTACTGTGGAAATTATATTAAAATGAGATTAAATTCAATAAAGAGAGATACTATGATATTTTTAATTACACATAGGTATTCCTATGTACAACCTTTCAATTTCTTATATATAATATTCAATCATAATACAATTAAGATAGCAATGATATTTAATGCTCCCTCCCAATTACATTAAAATTGTGCTCATATATCGATTCATTATATCTCTATGTGAATAATATATGTAATCATGCGTGAAGCTTAATCTACATCTTTAAAGATTGCAAAAGCCCATATAGTATATCAGTATTTGCAATGCAACTTATGCCACTTTTCTCAAGGTCAACTATGCATGCATCTCTTCTCGGTTTCAATATACAATATTAAATCATACAAATGGTGATCAAGTATTTAGAAGTATTAAGTATAAAGTGAAGTTATTATAAAAAGAAAACATGGTGTCAAGAATAAATTTCAAGAATACATGATTCAACCAAAGGTTACATATAAAACCCTAATAATGAAAATTTCGTTCATGTTTAAATAAACAATAAACAGGAAGATAATGGTGTTCATTATTTCAAAGAAGGATCAAGGAAAATAAGAAGAAAAAGGCTGCCTGCTTCGGATTTGCTGGCTGCCAAACCGCTCATCTCTCTTTTTGGCTGAAAACTGAATCTGGCCAGCTGTCCCTGTCTTGCTTCTGTTCCCTTTCTATTTATTCAGCTGTGTGCAGAATTTCCCCCTGGCTGTGTGGAAAACATCATCTTTTAAATAATAGTCAAAGTCTCCCTTTTTCACCCTAATTTTTCTTTTATGTTGCCTGAAATTTTGGAGTAAAATTCTGCTGAATTGATTTTTACATCTTCAATTCAAGGCCCAAACTTGCCTATTTTTGGTGGATATTCAAAATTCACTTATATGGCATGTGTTGTATTTTGAAATCATTAGAATCTTGAAACATGTGTAAAGACAAAATAATAGGGCTTGAAATAAGCTTCCCAAAAGCACCAACATAGCCCAGGTGTGGCATTTTGGCCTTATTCCTTCAACAATTTATTTTCTTACCAACAATGAACAAAAATTAATTAGAACTTATTTAAGTGGGAGAATATATCATGAAATAGGCTCCTAATTATGTATATAATTTAATCACATCAAGTAGCTTGCTGTAATGTCAGTGGAGTAGCCACTTACCTCCTGATATTGCCTTTCCCAACTATCCCATCAGCCCATAATTGCATTACCAAAGACATCACACAACTTCTCATTGGTCATCATGAACTCCTATCTTGAATCTATTCATGCTCCTAGTTAGACTTTACTCGGATCCCTTGCTCTTTGTTGCAGACATAGATTATCCTCGTTAGTTAGCACTCTGAGAAAGGTCAGGTGCATGTTAGAATCCTTTGCTGATGAAGGCCAAGAGAGAAATGAAGGAAGAATAGTATTTAAAAAAATGACATTTAGACCTATGAACACCTAAAGATTTCAACAATATAGGACTGTTCTATCTTTAAGGATTGGATCCATGAAATTGATAACTTAGGCTTTAAAATTTTTCACTATTGACATTTTGGCCATGTAGCATGTTCTGCCATAATAGTTTATAGTTTAAACACATAGCTTGTTGCAAGATGCTACTCGATTTTGTGTCTTACATAAATCTTTCTCTGATTACTTTTTGACTCTCTCTTACATTTTTTGAATGGTTGTTTGTTGTAAATATTTGTGTAGGTTTTGGCTGATAGTGTTGGCATTCCTTGCCGGATAGTGAAAGGTCAGCAATACTTTGGTTCTGATGATGTCGCAATGAACTTCGTAAGAATTGATAACAGAAGGTAATTCTTAGAATGCTGGATTAACTGAAAACAAGCTGCTTTGGTATGGGATACAATCTACCTTCTGCATAATACCACCTGATGACTTAAAGATTCTAGATAAATACTCGTATCTCATGGCTTGTCTGATCTGTTTTGATTCATCAAACCAGCCATTTTACCGCATTTTCATATATTGGCGACAAATAAAGCATCTTGCTATTCTGAATGTGTTTTATCTTTCCTAGCAAGTAGTGCTACACATTTTCAAACAATTTGCCCAATAGCCAATTCTATCATAAACTGGTTGAAATCTTATGCTAGGGTAAACAAAAAAGTGTTGAAATTGCATGTTGAACCTATGGCATTCTGTCAGTACCGTCTCGATCCTCAATGCTAGTATGACATTAACTTGTTATGTGCACATGCACACAGGACCACTGAGAGAAGTCTCATATGATTTTGTCCGTGGACAAGGAAAGGACTAAAAGGTGTAGAGGAAAATGAGAGAGAAAACAGAATCACCATCAAACCGTAGTTGACAAAAAATTGCCACTATGGCATCATCAACATCTATAATCGCTAGCTCTTGTACCATTCTTGCCATACGTTGAGAAATTAGGTAATTGGGATCACCAAACAAGGAACAATTATATTTCAAGCTGATGGTGCCTTATCTTTGCTCTTGTGGAAGTCAGGTTCTGTGTATTCCTATGATGCTTCCATGCTGTTGAATATGGGTGGAAATCCTCCTCAGAGAGGGTTTTGATGTTTTTTTTTTTTAATTGAAAAAGAGTGAACAAGAGAATGACGGTGGTCCTTGATGGCAAAGGCCCCCATGGTGACCGTGGAGGTTGCCATGATGATGGTATTGGTGGAGGTGGAAGGTCTTGGGCTGACATTGAGAGTATTTTTTAGTGATCGTTGCATGCAATTGTGGAGTTGAAGATGGATGGTTTGCTATGGCACGCACAGGTAGAAGTGGAGGGTGATGGAGATGCTATTAGGAGTGGTGATTGGAGATTGTCTTATGGTGTGGGGAAAAGGATGCTAAGAGGTGTGAAAGGAAGAAAAATTCTTGTAGAGGGAGTGACAGAAAAGGGGAGGTAAAAAACAATCGTCTAGATACTAGAAATTATCTTTTTTACGCATTAGTGTCATATGACACATGATCTTTTATTGTCATGTAAAGCCAACTTAGCATTCTTTCACCTTTATCAGGTTTAAATGCAATGAGTGTTGTCACTCATCACATGAGTTCATGTGACTAACACTGACCAAAGGACTTTGTTGTCATGCATTTCTGGATCTATTGGAGCAATCTTGTGAGTTTAGTGCACAAGTGAAGCAATGACTAGGTTAGTCTAAAGTACTATTAAAAGGACTTTTGGTGGACAAATTGGCTCTATGGACCAAACAATCCTAAAAAATCCCCTTTCTTCAAGTGCAATTTTTTTTAAATATCTATTCCTGTAAGCTTGGGATATAATCAACATTTTAATGGAGACTTCGGAAGCTAGGATATGTGATGAATGGTGACATTACTATTCTTAGTCTCAGCTCAGGTGATCTTTACTGATGAGATGTTTTTCCTATGATGTTCTGGCAGTGAAGAATTTCTTTGTGCACTTCCTTGTTTCTTAAAAAATTTGTTCCATATGCTAATTTTGTCTATCAATTTCAGGGAATTCATTGTTGACCTCATGGCAGATCCAGGCATGCTGATTCCTTCTAATCTGTCAGGAACCTATCTAGACTATGAAGATTTGTGTTCTTCCCCCAGTCCTTTGTCCAGAGATATTGACTCCTCCATTATAGGCACCTCCAGCAGTGGGCCTTTTAGTTCATTTGGAGAACCATCAGAGTTCGGGATGTTAAGCCAGAGTACTGGGTCAAGGAAATGTCCTGCTGGAGAAGATGATCCCAGCTATAGAACTGGTAATGAAGTCTCCAAGACATCCATAGATTATTGTAGAAGTCCTTGCAAAGTAGATGAGTTACAGAATGAGGAAATTCCTACAAGGAGCCATCCATTTGTGCATGCAAGATATCCTTCTTGGACTGAAGGAATAAGCCCCCCCCCTAAGCATAAAATGAAACTGAATGATGTTTCACAATACATGATTGATGCTGCCGCAGAAAATCCCCAATTAGCCCAGAAACTCCATAACTTGTTGCTTGAAAGCGGTGTTGTTGCACCACCAAACCTGTTCACTGAACTTTATCCCAGTCATTCTAGTTCATTAACGGATGACACCAAGCCTCGAATTCTAGATACAAGTGAGAATAAAAATAGTCTTGAATCGAAAGGGCTTAGAAGTCAGGATGATCTTCCTCCATTGCCTTGCCAGGGATTACCTCCAAAAGCTACTCGATCCGTACAAGCAGAGAATCTAAATCCTTTGGAACAAACAAAATTTCCTTATGTACAACCAGATGAGCTTAAGCCTGTAGAAAGCTCAGGGATTAGCAGCGCCCAACATTCAGGAGAAGTAAGTGGACATCCTTGTGTATCACATCTTGATGTTCTGCCAATGAAATTTCAGAAAAATGTTCCTGTTGCTGCAGCGGCAGCAGCAGCAGCTGCTGTTGCGTCATCCATGGTAGTTGCCGTAGCAAAGTCGAGCACTGACTTAAACATTGAACTTTCTGTAGCAGCTGCAGCAACTGCAACTGCTGCTGCTGTGGTAGCTACAACTGCAGCTTTTGGTAAGCATAATGAGCAGCTTGAGACTTCTCATTCACCTAGTGTGACTGTTGGCTCCTTTGAGCAAGTGGTTGGTATGAGGAGTGACAGAGACACAGACAGTTCTGGCCATTACCCACATGGTGGTGACTGCAAGGAGCATCATGCGTTGGACTCAATCTCTGAGGAGGAGAGAGTATGTGACAAATTGACAGGTGCTGATTGTGGGAAATCTGATGTATCACCACTAGATGAGGTAGCGGATTGTGAGATTGCATCAGATGAAATCACCTTGGGCGAGCGTATTGGACTTGGTAATTATCTTTGCTGAAAGCTTCTGTGCTTATTAACATGTATAGATTAAATTTATCCTTTCAGAAGTCTTTGCGTTTCAGGATCATATGGAGAAGTATACCATGGATATTGGCATGGAACAGTGAGTATTTGCTGATGCTATTTTTTCCCCCATCTTTTCCTTTCTTGATTGAAAAAGGCATGTCTCATCTTCTTGGTCTCTCTCTCTCTCTCTCTCTCTCTCTCCTGTCATTTTGTTACCCTCTGCTTGCATGCACTTCCTTTCTTTTTCTTTGGAGTGTTTTGGGTGGAGGATGGTATGCAGACTGATATGCACCCTAGGAACTATTTGGAAAGCATAAATAGCACAAATAGAGGCAATTAGATGTAAGATAAATGGAATATGAAAATCTTAACCAAAAATCAAGAAAGAATTTGCATGATACTGGAGGAGACCAAACAATTCAATTGTCAAATTTATTGAGAAGTGGGGTCCTCGTCATGATGCTATGGCAAGTTTTAACTATGTAAAAGCGAATTCTGCATTTAATGACTGCTGCTGAAACTTCACCAGCTGTTTTCAGTTGTATGATTGTGCAGCTGGCTCAAAACTTGATGTTCTTTGTTGTTTTCATTTCCATCCTGAAAACCAGTTGCTCCTCTTGGGATACAATTCAAGATTTTTCTTATATCATCAATAAAGCTAGGAATCTTCTATATCCAATTCCTTATAAATTTACTGAAAAGAATTTGTATACTTTTCATATCTTTTGGTCTACTTGAGTTGAACCAATATAAGCTATGCTTTAAATTGTTGATCTTTCTTCCCTTCAAAATAGACAGTGGAATTACTTAGAATGTTCAAATTTCTTTTACACATCCAAAGATGCTTTGTTTTGTACTGATGGATCCTTGAAGGAATTACATATTGTATTGATGCCTAAAATATTACAGTAGAATATGTATGCACCTTTTTAGAATCTATGCTAGAAAAGATTTCAAATCATCAAGATTTGCAGTCACCACCAAGGTTGATGGTCATTTACATCAGTGATCAACCATTTCCAACTATGCTACGAAATATTCTAGGAAACAAATTCCCCTATTTTAGGGAACATTTGATTACACTCTCTGTCAAGTTGGTTAAAAAATATTATCCATTACCTGCTTGCATAGAAGAGAGGGAAATATAGGACTTGGAAACCCTTCCATAGAAAATCTTTACTCTGACTTTCAAAGCAACATATGGGATACAAATCTCACCACTTCCTTTTTTTTTTTTCGTGAAATGTTAATCAAACTCTAGATTTTCTGTTCAATAGTGATGAATTGGATTATAGGCAATGCTTATAGATGATTTGTTGTCACAATATATCTTCTTGGGCAATTCCAGCTTTATTTATCAATCAGACATGACTATTTTTTATCCAAAGTAAATCTAAAATGCCTTGAACCACTAATCCTAATAGGATGGCTTCTCCTTGATTTGTTTTTGGTGCTCTCATTTGTAAAAAGACTACTCTAATAACTTCAAGTTCCTTTCCTTTCAACAACTCCATGTTTTTGAGGAGTATCAGGACATGAAGATTGTTGAATGATCCCTTCTTTTGACAATAGGACACCACCTCATTATTGAAGTACTCTCTTCCAAAGAATATGGACTTTGGTTCCAAATTGATTGCAAATCATCTTATAGAAAAGAGGGAACATTTGATTTACCTCATATTTATGTTTAAGAAGACAAACCCATGTCACCCTAGTACAACCATCAATAAATGGCACAAACCAATTTGCACAAGTGATATTATCGACATTTTTCCCGCACATTAGTATGAAAAAAACTAAAAGGCGCCAACGATCTTTCATTTACTGGTTGAAAATTAGTTCAAGGATATTCAGCTACTTCATAAATTACACAATGCAAAGACAATTTTAGTAGAATCAAATGACGAGAACAATTTTTTTATGTTAGAAAATGAAAGATGATCTCGCTTTTGTGTCAAATACTATATCTTCTTTCTGCAGTAAACACAACATGCTCGAGATGCTGTCATTTCCATCAGAGGTTTCAAGGTAGTGAAGCATATCATTTTCCTTAGCATGCTCAATCATCTAACCCATCGCCCAGTCTTGTATGTCACATTGAGTGGGAAAGAAAGTCTGAACAATTGAGATTTTTTATTGAAACTAGATTACAAGCATAATTAGACATATATAGGGCTGATTTCAAGGATATAAATCTGGTCAAGGGAGTCAATCCTTGGCCATCATTGCTTCATTCATTAACATCAGCTATAGAGACATTTTTGTTCTCTGCACAGGGTATGTATTAGAGAAAAACAAGAACTAGCCATATGATTTAAAATCCCTGATCACTGATCCAGGGGTCAGAAAAACAATATAAACAAGTCATTAGGCCTTTTAGGATATTACTTTGCTGAACATAGGATGACACCGATGCGGTGGTGTTGGACTCATTTGGTTAAGTAATGCCTTTAGTTTATTCAGTTTGTCTTGATTCAAGCAACTCTGATGACAAGATGTAAAATCTGCCATGGAGTTTGTGTGTTAGCTAAACAATATGAATAAATATAATATTATGGTAGAACAATGGCAGTGAAGGCCACAAGGCAACAGAATGGGCAAAGAAGGCTATAAAGCTTGGATTCTGTAACTAATTAATAAAGAAGGAATCGTCTAATGTCACTCCCTGGCAGATCCAATGATAAACAAGTTGTAGTGCACAAAAATAAAATACGATGTAAAAATTAATTGCACCCATAAAATTATTCAAAAAAATATGCCAAATCAGTAGGCAAAAAAAACAGAAAAAAATACTCCTAGAAGATTCTGCAGAAAAAAATTATGCCGAGTTAGTGAGGAGGAAAAATTCTGCAGAACAATAATCACACCTAAAATTGCTCTGATGCCTTTTACAGAATTCTGAATATTACTTTACCTTAAAAATGTTTGATTACAACAGAATATATACACATTCTAGGATCATTTCTGGAAAAAATTTCAAATCACTAAGATTTGGGGTCATTACCAAGATTTGTCATAATCACCAAGATTGGTGGTCATTTTCAATCATTTTATCTATGTACAAAATATTCTAGAAAATGAAATCTCCTATTTTAGGGAACATTTGTCAACAAATATGTTTACTTGTAGCATGTGTTGGGAACTGTCATGTAACAGCTTAGAGAAACACATCAATGGAATCATCCAACTCCATAGTTCTGTTATTATCTTTTATTAGTCATTATTTATGGTAATCTTTGATATCATTTATTTTTAAAAGTCCATTTAGGTTGAGTGCTGAACCGGGAATAATTTGGGAGTTTGTTCCATTTTAGCCTTAGGTTGTGTTCCCAGCTTAGATAAGGATGCTCAGTTTATACATTACATTGTAGGTCTACATTCCGGGCTTCCCCGCAATCTATAGGAGGGCTCTGTCTTCACCCCATTTGCCTAATATAATATTTCCTCTTTACTCCACCCTTGACATAGGGGAGGTGAGAAACTAGAAGGATAAAAATATATTTGTAGTGCTTGTATGTCTTCAATAGTCTCCACTAAAGATGTTCCAAACTTTGAACATCCCTTTGCTTTTTTTTTTTTTTTTTGTTTAGCACCCCAAATGGATGAACCACTCAATTTTTTTTTTTTTAACTTTCATCAAATCTAACACAATTAAATCATAGCTAAACCTTAATCTCACAATTTTAACTTCTACATGTATTGTTGTAATTAGTTTTCTTTAGTGATATTTGTTGCTTATTGTGGAGTTAGAGATAAAATTTAACTTTATTTCCTATTAATTTTTTTATTTCATTATTTGCCAACATATTGTTTGTTATTAAAGTGTTGATTTAATTGAATAAAATTGACTAAAACCCATAAAATATGTTAAATATCTTTAAATTTTGGTATATAATTCAATTTTAATTTGGTTATGAGAAAATAAAATTTTCATCCAATATTTCCGGTATATATACTTCTTGCCTGTTATGGCCTAGATTTATACGACAATGACCAATACCAATATTTTAATCTATTTTAAAGCTTGTTTGCTTGTGATATGACCAGAGGCTCAATTTTGTTTTATATTGCATGATGGGAAACTAAGAAGCACGGACACTCTATGAGACTTAAAAGTGTTAGTGTTTGACACGCGTCGGACACTGACACGCCCAGATCATATTGGAACACGTGTCGGACATGCTCTGACACCGTGTTGATTTTTTTTTTTAGTTCGATACGTCCCGATATATTTTGGACACTTTTTGAATACGTTGAATAATTTATAATTTTTAAAAATTGTGGGCCATTTTGTAAATTTTAAAATGTTTGGGCTATTTTATATTTTCAAAAATTAAAAACCCTACCTTTCTCTTTTCATTTTTGTCAGATGTTGATAATCCCCACTCCCAAGAAATTTCACACAGTTAAGAGAGACTTCTTTTTTTGTGGTAGGCGATGCTTTTCTTTCACTAAATTTTCACAGGACATAGAGTCGAGACTCGAGAGAGAGGAGATGAATATAGAAGCAAAGCAAATGAAGGCGATAATACATCTGATCTTTTATAGAGTAAGGATTTGATTTCTTCGTCACAAACGAAAGCGATAACCTAGAAATATTGTGTGTTTCGAAGCTCTACATAAGTGACATGCTTTTTGTAATTGGTTATTATTGATATTTGATATTTATCATTTTATGAAAGTTGTATCAATGTTATTGTCGTTATATGAATGCATATTGTTTCTTCCGATGATTTCTTTGTGTGAGATTCAGAAAATATATATTTTTATTTAAAATTAGTATAAAATTGTAGTAGTCATCAATTAAAAAAATGATAAACTATAATTTTAGTTTATATGTCCCCAACGTGTTGTCTCCTTAATTTTTAAAAAATAGCGTGTTAGCGTATTAGTGTTGGTGTCGTGTCTGTGTTTCATGTCGGTGTCCTTGTTTCATAGATGGGGATTATGTGGCTATTATTTTCTGCTATTGGAAATAGAGCTTTAACTAGTGTAGTGACCTAGTAGGTAAATGTTCATTGGATTTATTTCTTCTCTCTTTCTTTTGTTCCGTCTTGTTTTAAAAATATTGTTTTTCGTTTTCGGGCTGTGGGATTGTTGTTATTGAGTTTACTTAACTCCATGTTTGAACTTTGACCTTAACCCTGGTTGAAAATTTCCAGGAAGTTGCTTTTAAGAGGTTTCTGGAGCAAGATTTTTCTGGAGAATCCTTGGAAGAATTCAGACATGAGGTATGCTTTCTGCCCTTCAGTTGATCCAATCCAGCCACTGGAGTTTAAGCATGGGTATCTCTACCTGTCTCCCAAAACCAGATACCCTCTATTTTGTCCAGTGTATATGAGTAGTAGTTTTGCATGCCTGACACATATACAGATGACATGTCATTGTGTTATTTCATATTGACTTCGTAGGGTTCCTGTAATCAGAATTAGAATTAAGGTTAGAAGTTACTAGACATGTCTGTGTAATCTCACATTAGCTTCTTAGGTTCCTGTACTAGCTATGAAGCATGAACACCGACATGGGACACGGACATGATACGACACTGACACGGACACGAGATGATACCGACATGCCGACACGCTATTTTTTTAAAATTAAGAACACAATACATTGGGGGCACATAAACAAAAACTATGGTTTATAATTTTTTTAATTGATAAATACTACTTTTTATACTAGATTTATGAGTTATCACCTTCATTTGTGATAAAAAAATTAAATTATTACTCTATAAAAGATCAGCTGTGTTATCACCTTCATTTGTTTCACTTCCATATTTGTCTTTTCTTTCTCAAGTCATAACTTGGTATCCTATGAAAATTTGGTAAAAGAAAAATATCGCCTCCTACGAAAGGAGTCTCTCTTGATTGTGAGATAATCCTAGGGAGTGGGGGACTATTGACAGAAATGAAAGAAAGAGGTATGATTTTAAATTTTTAAAATTTTAAAATAGCCCATATTTTTTAAAATTTATAAAATTGCCTACAGTTTTTAAAAAAATTATAAAATTATTCAACATGTTCAAAACGTGTTGGGATGTGTCCGGAGCGTATTTGAAATGCGTCGGACAAAAATAAAATAAATTAACGCATGTCGGAGTGTGTCCGACACGTGTCCCAACATGTCTGGGGTGTGTTGGTATCCGATACGTTTTGGACACTGACACTTTGTGCTCGAAAGAGTGTCCGTGCTTCCCAGCATGCTAGGCCTCCAAATTAACCCTTCTGGGCCCCAGCTGTTATCTTCCTTCAGTGTTGTATTTTATCCTAATGTTAAAACTATAGTAATATCCTAATGTGCATGCAAACCCTAGGATCATGTGTTGTATTTTATGCAAGACCTTTTGAATTCTAAAGATAGTTAGGATTATACAATCCAAAACAATTAAGAACTACTAATGGATTGATTTGAACGATTATGACTAGTTTGGTTAGACAGGATTGGTCCATGAACAAGCCACATATACGTTAGCCTCTAACTATATACAATTAGAGAAAATCTCAAATAAAACCATCACTTTCAATATAAGATGCGAACAAATATGGGTAAATGGTAAAAGTGGGAGCTCAATGGTTGGTAAAAAAGTGGTTTAAAATTCTCTTTCATATCCACCCCTCCATGGATATTAAATGCGAGAACAGAATATCTTTGATTCCTTAATTTCATCACCAAATAGTGGGATTCTCAGTAAATGCACATAAGAATGTAAATGAAATTCTACTTCCATTCATTTACCAACATGGCTGACATCGAAAGCACAACACAATTGTGTGTAAACCTAAAGCAGGGAGGAGAAAATAGGAAGGGGTAGAGGCATCCTATAGATGTGTTGTGGCTACCCTAGGCTGTCCCCTTAAGAAGCTTTTTTATGAAACTCTTTCCCTTTGTACACTTTATTTTACTCCTACGAGTCCTATCTATTTCAAATGAAACTGCACATAAATCTGTCCTTAACTTTGAAGTATTTGTCTCTGTTTTAATGATTACTTATGCTATTGTACTCTTTTTCCTATACAAACCTCCTTATTAAGGAATCGGTTGTTAGTGAATAGCTGTGTCTGGTGGATCAATTATTAATGGTAGAGCAAGCTACATTCCTTTTTGTCCTGGCATTTGTGTCACTATTGTTCTTTGAAAATGCTTCCTATTAGAACTACTCTAGCTCTCAATGAAATGACATTCGTGTCCTATTCATGAGTAATATCTAACATTTTATCTGGATAATACTAGATAACATGAAGAATGCAGTGAACATTTCAAGTGTTAAATTTCAATGCAATTCATTCCTTCTGTCATAAAATGTTAAATAACAGATTATGGATATAATATTAAACTATTCTGATAGTGCTTGTCTTCAAATGATATTATCATAATGGATGAAACTGCAGCTCTCTCCTTTATCATTGCATTAGGTCTAGAGAATTCCCTAATTGTAGCATATTGGCTAATATAGGATATTCTCATTCTTACTGGATGTGATAGATTCCAAGTTCACCACTTAACTTATTTCAATGACCAACACATGCATGTTTGGTAGAATTGAAACTTATTGCAAGGGGCAAATCATGATAACCATAAGACAACTATGGCGTCTCATTATAACACCCCCTCTCACAGTGTCTATATGAGAAACTTGAATTCAGCTTATAAGGACCTTCTGTTAGCAGCAAGGGGGCCTTTTAGTGGTCTAGTGGCACGCTCAAGCACTAGAAGTGGTATCGATGTCTAAACTAGTCAAAAGCATGCAAAACTACGTGTTGTGCAGGACAAGTGCGACATTGCAGGGTGAATGCCACTTTTAGGACCTATACGAGTCATCTTTATGTTCTACCATCACCAAGGGTGGTGAATAAGGCACTAGTGATGACTTAAGGGATTGAGTGGTGGATATTGTAGCATTCTTGTCTCACATCAGTTTCATAAGAAACTTGAATTCAGCTCATTAGGACCTCAGATGGTTTAGTACTAGCAACACAAGATGTCTTCCCTTATGTAGAGTTATTGCCACAATTGACTGATCTAGTTAATTCTAGTCAAGAAAAGAATATAGAGTAATGTCTTTGAGTAAGGTTGCTCTGTGGTAACTTGGAGGTCACTGGTTCAAATCATGGAAAATAGCTTCCTGCAATCTAAGGTAAGGTTGCATACAACTTGCCCGTCTAGTCCCATGATGTGGGGGCCTTGTTCATTAGACTTTTTTGAGTGAACTTGAGTATTGCCTTTCATTTGGATTATGTGGGTTTCACATGGTATTACTTATCTAATAAATTGAAATTTTATAAGGTGATATTTCGTTATAGCACAATGGCTCCCCGATGGGAACCTTGCCTTTCTTATTAGCACAAGAGGTAAGAGTAAGATAAGTGCTGAGAATTTCAGATTCTCTGGAGTGCCGAACAGAGAAATATTGGAGACTAAGAATCTATAAATTTAAGGGTTAATGTCAGAGTCGAGAGCTCTAGAGAGTTGAGAGAACATTAGCTGGCTGTTTTTGTCACTTAAATTGACATCCTTGAAGTGTATGAAGTGATGGCTGATTTGCATCAGCTAATCCAACTGCAGCATGGTTGGACTGGGGTAGGCAATTGGAAGTGGACGGAATGTACATTAACTGACTCAATAAGATTAAATATACCCTGGTTTGATGGTTCGATGGATCCCTTAATGACCGAGACTTAAATTTTTGTGGAACCTAATGAGGCTGATTTATAAGGTGAGTGATGAGTCATTTACATGGGATAGGTTTAAAATGATGTTTTTTGGTCTCTATTTTTTGGCATTATGCAAATTTGACAGGAAAACGAGTTCCTAGAGCTAATATAAGGCTAAGAAGCATGGACATATACACGACACCGATATGAGACATGGACACCCTAATTTTCCTAGAAAAAAGGACATAACACACTGGGAATATGTTAAATAAGATCATAGTTTATCATTTTTCTAATTGATGGATAATACTATTTTATATTAAATTATATATATATATATGAATAATACTATTTTATATTAAATTATCAAAAAATATGGATATTTCTATTTTTTTTATCCAAAACATTCATAGTAAAGTACACAATCGAACTAACATAACAGAGTTATACTATAGTATTTTCAAAAAATTATTGTGGTAAAATAATAATAATATGACTTAACAAATTAGGGCAAAATTTAATATAGTAAATTTTTTATGCATCAATCAATATTTATATTTGAACTTTATGGATTTTTACTTTGTAATTGGCAAAATATGCAAAGTATTTGAATGAAAGTGTGCACAAATCGTGTCCGAAATGTGTCAAAATTCTAAAAAAAATAAAAAATTTGGACATATATTGGAGCGTGTCAGACATGTGTTGGAGATTGTCAGGTGAGTGTCAGTACCTGATATGTATCATACATAGACACTTTCTCCCCAAGGAAGTGTCCATGTTTCTTAGACAAACGAAGGATAATTGTCTAGCAATATGCGGCTGAATTCAATGATTTAGGCTATTTTGCTGCTTTAGTCATTGTCCCTAATGAGAACAAGGCTATTAAATTTGAGGACTGTCTCTTGACAAGTAGTCCATTGCAAGCACAAATATACAAGGTGGCATAGGATGCCCTTTATGATCCTTTCTATGCTTCAAAGTAGCCTTTAGAGATCCATTGATGAGGGTAGAAAATGTTACGTAGGTGTAATGAGTCATTTCTAATCTTCTACAATTTTCAGGAAAACAATAAGCTATTCTATGAAACTCCAGTCCATTGAATTGCAAGCTTTCCTCAAATAAAAGTTAATGGTGCATTTAGGAAAGCACCCTTTCTCTGTTAGATCCTAACAAGTCTATGTCCAAGTAGCACATTATTATGATGCCCCTCCCTTTAATGAAAGCAAGTTGGCCTGGGTTAATCAATTTGGGAACAAGTTGCACCTATTATTAATTGGCCTGATAATGACTTTATACAGAACATTGCAACACTATTGGCCTGGGTCAATCAATTTGGGGATAAGTTGCAACCTATTATTAATTGGCTTAATAATGACTTTATACAACACATTGCAACTGGCTATGTATCTAAAATCTTCAACACTTGTGGGATTTGGGACTATTGGAGAAAGTGTAACGGTAGTGGAGTTGATTTCTTTAAATTTTCTTAACTTCCTCTATAATCAATTTAGAGTTGAGAAGTGAAGGATTATCTTCTTATAAATTACACTGTGTAACAGAGACGTCAATGGATTTTAAACCACTTATTCTAAGCCTGGCAAATTCTTGTAGTAACCAACTATCCTCCGGATGATAAGACGTTGGTCTATGATCTTGTTACATCTCTACCAGACAAGAAAGATACCTTGACATAGGCTGACCTGGACTAGTTGAGCAAAGTCGGAAGTTTTTATCTCAACTTAATACTATTATCCTTGGCTTTTAAGCTATAATAAGTTTCCTCAGCCTTCAAAAGGTCTTGAAGTTGTGCAATAGCCTGCTTTTCCATAGCAGTCAGCTATATAATACTAATATCCTTGACTGAGCTGTGATTAGAGATCCCTATGAAATATGTTGACAACTACTGATTTGTAAATAGTCAACTGTTTTCAGCTTTTGCAAATTGTTTTCCTCCTTTATCTCTTCTTTTAAATTGAAAGTTCAACATATATATGTACAACGCATGTAGGTAGTATATTATGAGACTAACATCCATCAATTACTTGTCTACAGGTTTCTATCATGAAAAGGCTCAGGCATCCAAATGTTGTTCTCTTTATGGGAGCTGTAACTCGTCCTCTTAATCCCTCAATTGTGACTGAATTTCTTCCTAGGTACGTCCAAAGCTGATAAAATTTATAATTTTCTACTTGATGGTTTTCTCAACAATGGTAATCTGACATGTTGATGCTATATATCTTGTGGTAACGTGGAAACTACCATGATTTTAAGTCCCAAAAAAAGAAATTTGTGTTTTAATAACATTATATTAAATACCCTGATTCCAACAATGAGCTTTGGCACAATAGTAAGGTAGTTTCACTGTAATGTATAGATTACAAGTGCAAGTCACAAAGACTGCATCTTTGAATCCATGGGTATAAAATGATTGATTTTTTCTATGGTTATGTTTCTTAGACATGACTAGAAAAATAGATATTCTACTGTAGTCACTGTTAATAGCAATAGTGCTGTAGTATGTATTCTCTTATCAACATTTTTTTATTTATTTTGAATTTCTAATTTTAGCTTTTGTTTTACAGGGGTAGTTTGTATAGATTGATTCACCGGCCTAATAATCAATTAGATGAACGCAGGCGCTTAAGGATGGCTCTTGATGTTGTCTGTATCCATTCTTAGATCTATTTAATACTGATTATAACAATATCGTTCACTGAGCAGGCACTGAGATACTGATTATATAGCTACATTTCAGGCCCGAGGAATGAATTATCTGCATAGCTGTTCACCTGTAATAGTTCACCGTGATTTGAAGTCTCCGAATCTTCTTGTTGATAGAAATTGGGTTGTGAAGGTTGGGCTCTTTCTCAATTGTCAGGGATCATCTCCTTGAGCAAGAAAGGATATATCAAAGAGGAATAGAGGATATGATATTTATTTCTTTCTGTTTATAGGTATGCGATTTTGGCCTTTCAAAAAGGAAGCACAGCACATTTCTTTCTTCAATATCAAATGCTGGGACAGTAAGTTTCTCCCTTTTTTCTTAAGAGGAATAGGTATGCTGTAGATTATATTTTGATGAATGTTTCTTAGCTGCATATGTCTTACTTTATGTCTCTCCTCTTACTAATATGGTAATGCTGCAGTAAGTGGCAATCAACTCAAATACAATTTTATCAAATTCTGTTGAAAAATATCTAAGGTAGTTGGCTGTACTTCCATGGACTTGAAAATGTTTAGTTGCAAACTTTTTTTCAGAGGTGGTCTGGTTATATATAACCATGATTAGCTTACAGTTGTTTTTCCTCAAGTGCAGAATAGTTGAGTTTTATAATTAATTGCCTAGTTTGTTGATCCCTCATCTTCATAATTGTTCTGTTATTTATCGTGTTGTGGACCATTCACCTCCACAGATGATGACAACTAAAATGCTTAGCAAGAAATAAATTTACTCTACAGCAGGAATGAAACAAACAGTAGGACTCTACATTCCTCAAGTTAGACATTTGCATGCTTTATGCAATATACATGATGTGACCTTTTCAAAATCCTAGTCTAAATTTGAAGAAATGCGTCCTTCCTGCGGATTGTTCGAGAAAAGAATAGACTTTACATGGCATCAGAAGAAAAATTTGCTCTGCAGGAGGAATAAAGCTTAAGTTAGGACTATACATTTCGTGAGTTAGAAATCGGGTTTCCCAACTTCCATAGTTTTTTGGGTAGTTAGTTCATGTTATATATGATAACCAAAATGATGTACAGAACAAGCTCCAGCTAAACAGAGGAGCTAGCCATTTCAGGAACTCCCTAGCTGCACAAAACAACTATGCAAGAATTACATGGGCCGGGAGAAATAAAACCACTGTAGGAAAAATGGGCGTGGCGGAGGTAAAGATCGACTGGACCTAACAATCCCAAGGGTAAACAAATGATTGCACACACAAAAAAAGAAAAAGACAACAGATTCAACAGTCATCAGCAAAATTGCATGCGTAAATCTAATCAGCATCAAATTGGATCAGGAGGTCAGGTTCTTCACAAGCAGCAGGCCTTGAGCTTCTCATTGAATTCCATCTTACTTACATATTCATCCAGTAGCAAGTCCCACAAAGTTATCCATTTACAGAGAATCAGATACAGCAATGATAGTGACACACAGAATGAGTGACTAGGGATGCGTGATCTATGCCATACTAAATTCACCCATGGCACTTTGTTCTTGCTTGGTTGGAACAGTCACAATGCATTGTCTTGCATGTCCTTGTAATGCATCCTTTCTTCCAGGATTAGGCAAATAGGGTGGCACTCCATTGTTAATGCCGTCAATCTCCAAGGAGTGTGCTATAGACTAAGGAGAGGAAGTTCAATCATATTCTGTACCATAACAGTTTCCTTCCCAGAAGTTCAATCATATTGATCATTATTAGTGTTTCATGGTTGTCAAGTTAGATTTCAGGAGGAACCTGCTATGTTTTTGATCTGTGCAGCATATCTTACAACATCATGATTATTGTTCTTGGGAGGCCTGAATGATCTCCTGGTAGTTTTGAGCACCAGCATCATGGTTATGCATTGACTTTATGAAGTGGAACTTGGGTTTATTGCTTCCCAATTTGTTTGATATCCTCCAAAATTGGCGCCAAAAGCCATTCAGATAATGTGATCACTGATATACCATTGGTTCAATTGACCCTGACACATGATGCTGCACATCTATTATTTGGAAGATGTCAAAGGATCTTTTAGTCCATTTCTGAAGCCTTCACATAATAGAGAGATGCAGGATAAATATTTCTCTATTATGAAACAGATGTCCAGTGTAGTGCATTACTCAAACATACCAACTTTTTGGAAAATTTATTCTCTTTAAATACCTTGTTTGGTGTTCATTTTTGAACATAGATCCTGAGAACAAACCAATTTTGCTGCAGGCTGAATGGATGGCTCCAGAAGTGCTTCGTAATGAACCTTCCAATGAAAAGTATGACCTGTCTTCTCCAAAGAGTTGACAACCTATGGATAAGCATGCATTTTATAGAGTTAAATGACTTTTTCTTCTTGCTAACAAATTTATGTGGCTTATAAAAAATATGCAGATGTGATGTATACAGCTTCGGAGTCATACTATGGGAGCTCTGCACAATGCAGCAGCCATGGGGAGGAATGAACCCAATGCAGGTTGTTGGTGCTGTCGGGTTTCAGCATCGACGCCTTGACATTCCAGAGGATCTTGATCCTGCTATTGCAGAAATTATTTGTAAATGTTGGCAAACGTGAGTATAACTTCTGTTGCATTTCGACATGAGACCCTTTGATTTGATTAATGATTTCTACCACACCTGCCTTGTTTGGTTCTCTGATTTACATTATCCAACTTAATCTAATTAGTGATGTGAACCATTTTGCATGCTCATCTTACTTAGAATAATCTGTTATTTTGCTAGCATGTGATAGAAGAAAGAAACCCTAGCATGTGTTTTTTGCTAACAATAACTGTTTAACAAAATCCTAAATGGCAAGAATATGCCAAATGAATTGAGAAAGAGCACAGTGGTACACATATCAAAGACAAAGGGGATATATGTAGTCGTGTGAAGCACAAAGGTATGAAGTTGATGAGTCATATGATGAAATCATGAGGAATGATGGTTGAAAAGATGTTCAGTGAGACACAAGAGTATCAGAGGGTCAATTAGGATTCATATCAGGCAGGTTTATTGCAGAAACTATCTATTTCTAATGAGGCAATTTAAGGAAAAATAGAATGACCTTCATATGGTATTTAGTGATTCAGTATATGATACGGTCCTGATGTAAGTGTTTTGGAAAATTTTGGAGAAGAAAGTTTGATTACGTATGTCCAAATTCTTGTGTTACGGACATGCACAGGAGAAAGGCTTTTTCAGTTACAATTGTTTCATACGAGAGATCAGCTCTAACTACAATCAATTTGCATTGGCTATAGATGAATTGACTAAACACATACAAGATGATATAGTATGTCAGTAAATGTTTTTTCCAGGTGACAGTTTTCGTGGAATATATAAGAAAGGGCCATTGAAGTTAAGTTGAATGAGGATAGGGATTGAATGCCTACCTATTAGGAGTTATTTCAAAATTTTGGGTAAGTGGTTCAGAAAGACTGGTAATTCAATGAGGATATGATTGATTGGATTAAAAAGGTTGGATGAAGTAGAGAATTGCTTAAGGTCCATTGTGATTATGAAGACTAAAATTTACAAGAACATATTATATGGTGGCTATTAAGCTAACCGTGTTATGTGGAGCTGAGAGTTTGGCAATCAACATGTGAAAAAGTGAAAGTAGTGGAGGTAATGATGTTGAGATTGATGTGTGGTTGCACAAGAGCAAAAGGATATCATGAAATGATGCTTTGTAGAAGAAACTTGTGGTGACAGGCATAGAAGAAAAATGCAAGAGATATGTTTGAGGTGATTTGATCATATAAAATCACCTAATACGGGTATTAGAAAATGTGAGAGCTTGCAATATGCTTGTAAACTTGAATGTAAACTTGTAAGTGGAGAAGAAAATGGGATAGAATCCACAATTAGGGTTAGCCTATTCACACTTGTATTGGGTTATTTATATCTATCCAAAATACTAAGTTATCCTTATAAAGGAATATTTCTCATATATCCTAAATCATATTCTAACAATTATACTAACAAATATTCTAACATTTTTTCTCAAGTTAGAGTATAGATAGTTATATTCAACTTGTTACAAATGCATGTAACTCAAACTCTAATTAAAGATTTTGTGAAAATGTTGGCAAGTTGACCTCTAATCCTCGCATTATGAATGTAAATTAAACATTGTTGGAGTTTCTCATGAACAAAGTGACAATCTACCTCCATATACTTTTTGCATTTGTGAAATATCAGATTTGATGTAATATGGATAACTACTTGATTAACGCACCATGGCTGAGAAGGCCCAAAACGCTAACACCTAAGAGAATCAATTAAGCGTCGAAACCACATTATTTCACAGGTAACATCTATTAATTTAAGATATTTTGATTCATTACCTAACCTAGCTACCACATTTTGTTTTACTCTTTCATGATATAAGGTTATCTCCAGCAAATACACAATAAATGGTACTAGATTTCCGATCATTCAGTGATTTAGCCTAATCAGCATAAAAAAATCCCTCGACTTGAGTATGAGCATGGTCAATATATAACAAGGCTTGTCTTAGTGTGTCCTTAAGATATTTCATAATACGCATTATAGCCCCCATGAGGAATATGAGAAGAAGATAAAAGGATGGCTTATAGTACTAGTTGAGAAGATAGTATATATACGAGTCACAACAAGATAATTAGGCTTATTAACTAGTTGGTACCTTTTTGATTCAATAAAGACCTTTTTATCATTTGGTGATAATTTAATTCCTAGACCTATGGGAGGGTCACAATGTTATGCATTCAACATTGCTAGTCTCTTGAAGTAAATTTATTATGTACTTCTTTTGTTTAAAAAAGATGCCATGACGACATTTAGTAACCTCAATATTAAGAAGCTCACAAAATATTTGGTCTAAAATTGGCTCTTAATGGGTGATTTGAAATCTATAATGTCAATACTATCACTGCCGGTAATTATAATATCATCTATATATACAATGAAGAGAATACACTTAACATTAAAATGATGATAGAATATAGAATATGGAGTGATTACTATCATAATAAAAGAGCCCAAATTCAAATACAGCTTTACTGAATTTACTAAACCATACTCTTAGGGATTGTTTCAAATCATATAAACCTTTCTTCAGTCAACTAACATATCCAGACTTCCCTAAGCAACAAATCTCCTCTTGAAGATTACCATGTAAAAAGACATTCTTGACATATAGTTGATATAAAAACTAATGATATATTGATGCTAATGAAATAAAAAGCCTAGCAGAAGTTAGCTTGGTAATAGGAAAAAAAGTATCAGTGTAATTTACTTAATTTGTTTGGGCATATCCTTCGGCTACTAGACAGGTTTTCAACCGAGTTAAAGAATTATTTGGATTAACTTTCGTTGTGTAAACCCATTTGTACCCATTGGGTTTCTTCCTAGGAGGCAAAGTGACTAGCTCACATGTTTGATTATTCTTAAGTGCAACCATCTTTTCATTTCTCGATAGCTACTTGTCAACCGAAATGAGAAATAGCCTCATAGACTGATTAAGGTATACTAATAGTCCATGACAGACACAAAAGCCTGCTATGAAGATGAAACACCAGTATAAGATAATGTGACAGACAATGGATACTCAATGCAACTATGATGTCCCTTTTGTAATATAATTAGGAGGTCTAAATCGATTCTGTGATCAACAAGTTTAGTGTCTATTGTTGTGATAATGGTTGGCTCGAGAGCTACTATCGTAGAAGAACCAAAACACCTGATAAATACCTTGAACATATGTCTGAGTGGCGGGAGGATAAAGAGACATTTGTGTCAAAGATGCAGAAGATACAACCTTATGAATAATCTCATATATAAAAATATCGTCATTAGGAAGGTTATTTGACAATGGACTCATTGAATACATGTTAGTATAAAGATTTATAAACTCATGAAATGTACATTAAAGAACACCCAAAAAAATCCAAACTATGGAGAAAAATACTGATACTCTTTCTGAAAATGAGGATGTCTAAGAAAAAAAACACTACAATGACTTGTGATCAAAGTTGGTCACCTAAGACCTAATATCACGAACATAGCATACACAGTGAAAAATCTTTGTGGGAAGAAAATGTAATAGCATGCTAGGATATACACATGATAAGTGTAGAATTATAAAATAAGAAAAGATGATAAAACCCTGTGTATAGGTTGGTTCTATTCACGTATATATATATATATATATGTACACACACTTAAAATACCCTTGCAAAGCAATATTTCTCAACATATCCCAAAATACATCCTAGGAATATATTTAAATATTCTAGTGCTCTACTTGATACAAATATGTGTAACTTGAATTCTAATTAAGGCATTAGTAAAAATGTTAGCAAGCCGATCTCTATACATCACATGACAAGTGTAAATTAAGCCTTGTTGGAGTTTCTTATTAATAAAGCGGCAATCTGCCTTAATATGTTTTGTGCACTCATAAAATATCGAATTTTGTGCAACATGGATAACCGTTTGATTTTTACACTACAATTAAGAAGGTTCAAAAGTCCTATGTCTAAGAGAAGATAATCAAGTAATTGACGAAGTTGCTTTACTTCACTGGTAATATATGTCAAACGCACAATATTCTGTTTTTGTACTTGATCTAACTATCATATTTTATTTCTTACTTTTCTATAACGTAAGGTTATCTTTAACAAATATACAATAACCGATGGTAGATTTTTGATCATACGACTATTCAGCCCAATCAATTTTAGAAAAACTCTTGACCTGACTTCGACTATGATCACTGCAAGCCTCTTCCCTGTAATATTGTTGAGATATCTCATAAGATGCATTACGATCTCTCGATGAAGACCACCAAGAGAGGATAAAAACTAACTCACAATACCAATCAAGAAGGTTATATCTAGATGAGTCACGACAAGATAATTGAGTTTACCAATTAATCGTTAGTACCATTTCGATTTAGCGACGACCTCCCCATCATCTTATGATAATCTAATTCTTGGATGCATGGGAAAGTTATAAGATTTTGAACTCAATATACCAATTTCTCAAAATAAATCTACCGTATACTTTCTTTACAAAAGAAAGATGTAACAACAGCATCTAGCAACCTCAATGTTAAGAAAGTAATGCAAATTTTTAATATTCTTAGTCTAAAATTGACTTTGAAGGAACAATTTGAAATCTGTAATGTTAATACTATCATTACTAGTAATCATAATATCAAGTTATATAATAAAAAGAATACACTAAGTACTAGAATGACAATAAAATATAGAGTGATTGCTATCACAATGAGAGATTCAAAACATAAATAGAACTTCATGATTCTACCAAATCACGGGATTAATTTAGGCCATACAAAGACTTCTTCAATCGATACACAAATCCAAATTCCCCTAAAGTATCAAATCCTGTAGGCTTTAAATAAACCTTTTATTGAAGATTATCTTGAAGATCACCATATAAGAAGGCATTCTTTATACTTGGTTGTAAATACCAATGATGAGCAGATTCAAATGAAATGAGAAGCTTAACAAAGGTCAACTTAGAGACGGGCAAAAAAGTATCAATGCAGTTAACTCGATATATCTGAGTATATCATTTTGTTATTAGATAGGCTTTCAACTAATCTAAAGAACAATCTGAATTGACTTTCATTATATAAACCCATTTATGCCCAATGGATTTTTTCATTGGAGGTAAATTGACTATGTATGATTATGTTTGAGTGCAGCCATCCCTTTCTCCATAGTTAAACGTCAACAGGATGAGAAATAACTTCAAATATAGATCAAGACACTAATAAAATCCAAGGTGGACACAAAAACCCATTGAGAACATGAAACACTAACATAAGATAACATAGCACACAATGGATACTGAGAATAGTTGCAATGATTTTTCCATAATGCAACCGGATGATATCGATTGGTTCTCTAATCAGGAACAATGATATCTATATTCGAAATAACTAGCTTGATAATGGTTGACTTGAGGTCCACTTCCGATAGGAACCAAACACCTAATGAGGACCATGAACAATATCAGCGTGATGGTAGGACGGTGTGGTGCATGTGACAAAGTGCATGAGATATAACCTTATAAATAATATCATACCCAAGAATATTATCCCCAGAAGAGATACTCGACGATGGTTTTGCTGAAGATTTTTCAAGATAAAAACATGTAGTTTCATCAAATGTGATATCCAAGGACACTGTAAAACATTTCAACTCCGGATAAAAAACATTGATACTCTTTCTGAGTATGAGAATATCTAAGCAAAATACACAGTAGAGATTTGTGATTAAGCTTGGCTACCTAAGATTTAATATCGCAGACATAACATATACAATCAAAAATCATGCAAAGAAAATGCAATGGCTTACTAGGAAATAACACATAATAAAGAATATACTCCTAAAGAATAGTTGATGGCCTCAAATATAAGCTAACGAGCTGTCAGCATAAGCTAACAAATCGGTACCAAACATTGGGGTCAAATATTAATTTTTTAGATTAGACAAAAAACGGGTGACCTAATCAATAATAAAAATCAATGGGCATAAAAGTAGTAATAGAGCAGGTAATAAGATTAGAATTTGCATCAAACATTCCTAAGTCACAACGTCCTCTACTAATTACCCTTTTCATAGTAAGGTCCTGAGAAACTCATAATATGTAGCAAAGAGTACTGCACAACAATTATATTGTTAAGTAAACCTAATAATTAATAGCAGATTAAAAGAAAAATTTGGCAAGTAAAAAACAGATGAAAGACAAAGTCTGTGTCAGAAAAGTATAACCAATAATCTCAGCCTTTGCAGATGAGCCATTAGCAAGAGTAAATCTGGTAACAGTGGAACCTAATCAGTAATCAGACAAGATACTCATGAAATGTGATCAGAGACACCAGAGTTAATAACCGAAATTCGAGAAAACTTGTAAGGGACAAGTGGCATGGTTACCCGATTAAACAAGAATAGTAACAATATGATAATGAGTTTTACTAGAATTTCCATGTAATCAGTGCTGCCTCTCTTACCAAAAAAGCCTATCATAGATGCAATATCCATGGGAAAATTTGAGCAAAATCACAATAAACCTAGTAGATTCAGAGAACCAAGACAGACATATCACTTAAAGGGAAAAATAACCACCAAACA
>JAOVVI020000085.1:0-47163 GCA_028571085.2 Nepenthes alata
CTGGTAGGAGAGAGAAATGTGCCGTTCGGATATTTTAAAGTATCATTTCTTCAGATCTGTGAAGTATAAAGTTGAGGGGATTCTCCAAAGAACCGGTTAACTTAACCTCCAAGATGGTTAACATTGAACCGTCCAGGTTAATCGCCAATCCGGTCAACTCCCCATTGATCGTCTGAAGCCTTGTTTACCAAACCGGTCAACTTTTCGTTGACCGTCTGAGCGTTGCCCGCTAGACCAGTCTAGTTCTCAGTTTACTAGAATTTCTTCACGGGAGTGATCCCCAACACACACAATTGTCTACTAACTATTGCATTCTAGAGTCTCAGATGACATTACATCCTCAGACATGTTTGAGTTTTGAAGTAATTAGCTCACGGTTGAAAAATTAATTTATGCTGCAACTAAACATTAGGTTTTTAAACAAACACTATCCTATGACCTAAGAATAAAATGAATAAAATTGGATGCTAGATCTGTTTGGGGGTTTGGAAATGCTCTGGTCCATGAATTTAATTTACCATTCCCAATGTGCATTTCAAGGGTTTTCATTTATAAAATGGAGCTCTCATCATTCTAAAATATAATATATGTATTTGAATTTTGCAAATTTTCTCTCTAAAATTTGATCCTCATCAAAAAAGTTTTGTTGGGCTATTTTGATGTAGTTTGGCTGGCTTTGACTGTTAGTTTCCTCTCTTTAAATGCATGAGATGTCCTTATAGTTGTGAATTTGGGTAAAGCTTTCCAACTTTTTTGGTTAGCATTGATAACACATATGGATAAGGTAACTGCAATATGCACTTTGTTACTTCTTTTTTTTTTCAATCCATAAGAAATAATAATTTCATTGTTGAGATGCAATGATGGCAACAACAAATGAAAGATTTTGAGTACTTTACTGCTTCAACATTAGGTTTTTTCTAGATTTATGGAAGATATTCGTGACTTGATTTCTCGGTAAGCTAAACTATTTCAAGGTTAGATGAAGTTGTTCTCATTTGCTATACATTAGCATATGTAAGTATACAAGAATGGATAAAATGGTGACCTAGAGTATGAGGTTTCTGCATTGTGGTGATTAGGGAATTTATTATATTAAACTACCTGTTTCATAATTTTCTTGAATATAAGATTTGGTATATAGGTAAAGTTGTTCCAATGTGACAGAGAAAACAAGATTCACATCATGAAAATAGCCAGTTTTTGCAATACAAAGGCAAGACATATTTTTGAACCTCTCTGGAACATATGGTGGGAGACTTGTGACCTTTTTATAATTTTCTGAGGATGAAAGTTGTCAAAATGGAGCATCTTGCCCTTCTACTAAAACTATTATAACATAATTTCCCATTTACAGAAAAGCTAGGCTAGTGAAGATGAATAAGGCAATTTAAGATGAAATTTATGCTACCATAATTTACTCATGGACTGCTCTAAGCTAGATTTGCAGTTCATTTATTTGAGTCTTTTTTAGAATTTGTTTCTAATGAATACCTTTGATCATAACTTGGCTGAATATGGAAAATCATAGCTCTTTGAATGCTACATGTTTGCTGGTGTGCAAGTCTGGATCTGTATTGCTTACTAAAACTTAAAACATTGCAGGGAAACTGTGATGGAAAATGTCCTAAGCTTTATGTGCCTTGTAATAATTATTGTTTTGATAGTGGGAAAACTCTGTAACTCAATGCTAAAATTTAGGTATATATTTTATCCAACTATTTGAAGAGTTTTCCTCTCAAAAGATATAATCAAACTTCTTAAAAGTAGTGGTGCATCTCTGATAAACATTGTAGGATGGGAAGACATTTTTTTTTTGGGGTTTGGGCACGTTTTTCCCCATTGGCCAACCAAAATTTCCAAACCAAAGATACATTTTATAGTTGATTGTGATTAGTTTACTCTTGTTAAGTTAACATAGTTTTACACAAGTTCTCTGTTGTTTTCCTCTTCAAAAATTTAAGCCAAACACAGTGTACAACATTTAGGTCCCCCAGTTAATATTAATATTATTTTTAGTATGGGATTACACTGCTATTCTTTTATTGATTATTGAACCTGTGAAAGCCTATGTTATGTAGTGGTTTAGAACGTTAGGTTCCACCAATATGTTTTCATATTTCTCTGAGCTTGGTCCAGGAAATCCCCAGCTTAGTAGGTTCTCCTTGTCTCTGACTACCGTATTTCACTTGGTGCTCAATTCCATAATTCATATGCACGTGAAGAATAATGTATATTTGCTGGCCATATAGACCCAATTTCATATTTGGAAGTCCCACTGATATATCACTGATCAAAACAGATAAAAATTCTAGTGACATATGAGGTATGCCAGTTCCCTTGATCATAAGTAGTCTTGGTGAACTTAAAGGATCATGGGTTTTAGCTCCAATGTCTGAAAATGGTATGGTTAGATACGTTAAGGTCATTGAGATTGGATTAGTACCTCCATTGAATGTGTTACATCACAGTGACTGGTTTAATGATAATTTGCCCATTTTTGAATGTTCTGTTGCCTTTGTCTCAAAGATCTCAGTTTCCTTATCATTTATCCACACAATTCTAAAATAATTTGTACAGAATGTGCATTTTTAGTGAAATTAGTTATTGAAAAGTAAAAAAAAATGTGGTAAAGTATCTTAGTTTTTCCATATTCCTAGTACCAACATTTTTGGAGTATACTCCTTAGTTCTTTGTATTCCATCATTTATGGAATACCATTCCGAGTTTCTCATTTAGCTTGGATTTTATTTTTCCATTGAAATTGTCACTTCTGGGCATACTTGTGATATCCTCTTTGTTTAGCTATTATATAAGACTCGTGCATTTCTTTGTTATATATTTGATATGATGACATGCAGCATAGCTACTAGTACAGTTTGTCACCTATTCTGGTTCCCTGGTTTCTTGCCATCAAAGCAAATATATGACACAAGGATTATCAATTGTCAGTAAGATAGCAGATTTAATTTTTGTTACTTGTTTCAATGCATTATTCTTATGTACTAGCCATGTTAAGTTATTTACGATCACTCATCAAACCAAACAGTAAACGTAGATGCTATTTTGAATAAGTATATTTAGTTTTCACGTCATGTATGATGATGAAGTATGTACTCCTTCAAAAAGTACTGGTTCATAATTTTGCTCCTACTTAGTTCTTAACTAGTCCTGTGATTCTATAATATTGTAGACGGTGGGTTCTAGAAAGAAGGTTGGCTTCTTCAGATGTTCCCAAGGAGGAGCAAATCAGCATGATAAAGGATTTAGAGAGGAAAGAGACAGAGTTTATGCGACTGAAAAGGAACAGGATATGTGTGGATGACTTTGAGCTCTTGACCATCATTGGTAGAGGAGCTTACGGTGAGGTTAGTGCTACTGCCATTACTTGCACTGCATTGTCATTCAATTAATACTTGGTTCTTAATCTTAGCTCAGTGTAGGGATGAAAATATGAATATTAGTTCCAGTATCTGTTATGGCTGTATTGCGTATTGGTATTAGATGAACTTTTTTGTTAAACAAACTTGGGTGAAAATATCGGTAGATATACCGGGATTCGGAAAATATTAGCTGTATATCGCGATATATTGTCAATATGGTGATATATTACAATTTTTTTTTGCAGTATTGGAAAATATCAATTTGGGCCAATATTTCCCAATATAAATATATATTGTCCAATATTTTATATATTGGCCAATATTTCATTCCATGGCTTAGTACATGATGACACTGACATAAAATATGGCATTTAAAATGGTTTGTATTATGAAGTCCATGGTAGTTAAGCTGGAGAAGTTATTCGCCAATTCTAATTTGATTATAGCAAATAGCCATGGTCTTTTGCACATTGCGAAAATTCGAGTATATTGGTTACTTTCACATGACTGATATGGTTTTCATGAAGTTGAAGTAATAATTTCACGTATTTAAGGTATAGAAATATGATTCATATATTTTATTTTTTATGCTTATTTAGTTACAATATGGAATAATCAATAACAAATAACTTATTTAAATATCTTTGAGGCTGGTAGATATGTGTAATTATATTATCTGATAAATATTTTAGAAAGACATTCATCATAAGGACACCAAGCTGTCGTTCCCATATGAAATCTAAAAAGAAATATGGAAATCGACAGCCTAAAAGGCATATCAACATATAATGAATTTCAGACTGTTAAGCAATCACCTGCATCTTCATACAATCGATCTTGGAAAGGTTATGTAGTGGACCTATTCCACTCCAATTTGCAGAAGGAAGACATGAACTTGCTGCCACAAAAGTGCACATATGTTTGCTTCAATGTCAATTCTGTCATGAAATACTCTTTTTTGTAATTACTTGGGCATTTGGATTGTTTAAGCATCCCTTTGATTTTGGAGTGGATTACACAAATTTATCCCTATATTCCTGAGGGATTCTTTCCTTGGATTGAGCTCGTGATCTATGAGCATCCATGGAGCAACCTCTTAGGGGTGAACCTTAACCCAATAGTAAGGTTGCTTTTATGTGACCTGCAGGCCACGTGCTTAAACTATAGAAACAATTTCTCTATAGTGGTAGGAGTAACCTTTGACCATCCACAGACCGATAATGCAGGAATAGATGAAACTGGACCACCGCTGTATGATTTGGGATAGATTTGTCTATTAATGTTCTACTATTGAGGGGTCATGCAAGCAACTTACATCATTAAACCGGATTAGCCCTATTAAAATGGTTTGAAGAACATGTTAGACATGCATTTGAAAATGGTCCAGAGAATTAGATTAATGTATGATAAAGTTTGTACAGGATTGTGAAGCCCCCTGTTTGGGGAGAAACCATTAATCTGAGCTTGCTATTATTGAAAAAACCTTTGATTGTTGTAAAATCAACTTCTTGTCATAAAATGGTTGCAAGTGCCTTTAGCCTATAAAAAGAAGCTAATTGCTTTCCAGTTTGACTACAGTTTTGGAAGCACTTAACTCTATTGCTCAAAAAATAAGAAAGATTAGTCTAGATAATTATGAAGCGGGACATCCTTCAGTTTTGTGTATGTGTATCTGTTTGTGTCATTTTCTAATGGATTCTCATTCTCTAGGTTCAATTGTGCCGGGAAAAATCATCTGGCAATATATATGCAATGAAAAAGTTGAAGAAATCTGAAATGCTCAGCAGAGGACAGGTGAGATCAGCCGTATCATCACTATACATATCATGCCTTTGAAAAGTTTGGACGTCTCCCGTGATCATTTCTTTATTGAAGTAGTGCTTATGAATTGTAGCTTGTGCTAGTTGCCTCTTTATTAATGTGACTGGTGATTGGGTGATGGGATATGTGACGCAAGTAACAAGCTAGTCGACCCTTGGCCCAAAGGTGGAAGTGCTAACAGACTTTCTGAATGATAGACTGAGGAAGGCTTCCAATATTAACTAAAAGCATGTGGAATTTAAAGTCTGCAATGTCTGGCAATGACAGGTTATGTTTGAAGTAATTAGACTCGATCATACTCCCTTGTTTTGATCCTCATAGAGGGTCACGATGAGTCCTTGTTGAATCTGTTTAGCAAATGAAGGTGTGTCATTAGTTTGGATGTTGATCCATTTTTTCAATTTTTTTGAATTCTGTCCTGCACCCATCCCTGAGCACGAGTATATGCTTTAACATGAATAAGATTATGTGGCAGTGAATTACTTCCGCTTGTTGATCTCATGTATGTCATTGTCATCATAATAATTTGTTTGTATTACCTTTTTTATGTTGGCTTGGTGAATAAAAATCAGAAAATTGTATTATTTGAGTATAAGAAAGGTAATATGATTGCAGTTGTTAATATGGATAACAAGTTAGTGCAAACAGTGTAACCTAGACTTATATGCCATAAGAAAGTTTTTTGTTTTCTTAATGATCTCTCTGCTGTTAGGTGGAACATGTCAGAGATGAAAGGAACCTTCTGGCAGAAGTTGCCAGCCATTGCATTGTAAAACTCTATTACTCATTTCAAGATGCTGAATACTTGTATCTTATCATGGAATATCTGCCTGGTGGTGACATGATGACTCTGCTGATGAGAGAGGACACCTTGACTGAGCATGTTGCCAGATTTTACATTGCCCAAAGTGTTCTGGCCATAGAATCTATTCACAAGCATAATTACATTCACAGGTTCGTATTGTGTTTCCAACCCAAGAAACTTAATGGAACTCTTTGATTAAGTTGTTTGTCTGTAATGTACTGCTGTTAATCTTCCAATGGACTTATTTAGTCTCATTTTATATCCAGAGATATTAAGCCTGACAACCTTCTGCTAGACAAAAATGGTCACATGAAGCTCTCAGATTTTGGCCTTTGCAAGCCTCTGTATTGTGCAACCTTATCTACCATCAATGAGAATGAATCTATAGACGAGAATAATCGGGAACCAATGGATATAGACGGCTGCTTAGCAAATGCAGGTAATAGTTGCAGTTGGAGAAGTGCTCGTGAACAGCTTCAGCACTGGCAAAGGAACAGGAGGAAGTTGGTACGTGGGTCCTTTATGTAGAGTTTGAAGAATGTAGACTATATTAATGATAGGAGTAGGATTGTACACCTTTAACTTCAGTAATGAATCATAATACCAAACAAGTGCACTTGCTCCTAAACTCGTGCACACCCCTTTATTTTCCTTCTCTTTATTGCTCGCTTGAGCTTTGCATACAAAACAAGAAGACAAAAACTCCTTTTTATACTACTAATGTGTCGGTTACCTACTCCAAATAGCATTAATAACTATTTATGATTTAACTAACAACATATCTCAACGCTAACTGACATTGACGTCTCTGAACTAAGATTTAACTTTATGCATATGAAAAGAAACGTGGAGAGAGAGAGAAAGAGAGAAAGGAGGTGTAACTCTAAACACTTTATGCCTAATATGAGTATATATTTCACAGTTTATGTTCCAGACCATGGCTTGCATGGATGTGAGGTCCCTGATATGTGTCTTCTTGAGAATTGGACTCAATTGTATGGATGGTGTCATATTGTTTCAGGATTTATATGCCCATACACAATGTCTGTTCAACCATGAGTGCAAACATATAGGTGCAATGGAAGGGAAATTTTTTTGGAATAAAGGAAGAAAGATTCTCTTCAAAGTAGCAGTATATGCCATACTTATTCTTGTTGTTACAAAGGGATACACTTGCAAGTCCAAATTAATGTAGGACATTGGCGGACAAGAATATATGTGTTGCACCATAAGTACTCAACATGGAAAAATGGAGTCTGGGTTCTAAGTTAATAACTGTTAGCTCAAGCATTTAGCTTCTTATTTGAAGTGACAGAATTTGTTGGTGATTCTAGGTTGCTTGGAAGTCTTGTCAGAAAGTTCCTGCTACAGGGCCTGAAAATAATTGAAAATCCCTAATGTTTGGATACAGTCTGGATTCTTAAAGCAAATACATTTCATCTAGTTTTTGATTGTCTTTGTATCAGGATGTAGAGGTTATGGGCTATAATTTCCATGTTTTCTTTATAATTGATCCTTTTGGATGTGTCCTGTTTGGCAATATTCAATTATTAACAATGTATGGGTAAGATGAGGGTGAATGGACGAAGGAAGTGCTTTTGTTTACATTTTAATTCTTTCCTAGCAGTGCCTGCTGGTTTGGGAGGCTTCAAGCTTGATGTTGCATTCATTTATTTCAGATAGTACTTAAATAAAAGTTCAGTTGGTGTGTTATTTTCTAACACATATGTTTAAGGATTAGGTTCTATCTAAGGAGGAGCACAATTGGCTGAGGACAGATGCCTCATGAATGGGACATCTCACTAATTAATATATGAGCCTACCCCTTGGCCTGATAACTGAGCCAGGGCAATGCTAGCAAAATGTTGCTAACTCATTCTTTGGGTAGATGGTGTAGTACACATTCCATGGGCAACACATATTTTTGTATTAAACTATCCAATCATAGAGCCTTGGATAGTTGTTACGAATGGACTATCCTTAGCAATTTGAACTTCTTTAGTATTCTTTGAAATTTTCTAGGAACCTTGCAGTAGTTGTGCACAACACTAGGTGTCTGATATCACAATTCAGAATGAAGACGCACACTATTACACTTTTTTCTTTTCTTATAACCATATATAGTGAGGAGATAATTCAAGAACCAGATAAATTCTAGAATAGGATGAGCTTAGCATTTCGACTAGGTTGCTGGATTATGGCCTCGAGCTCACGAATTCTAACTTTGATAATATCCTCTTTGCCATGTAGGGACTAGTTTGCTTACATTTTATCTCCTCCAATCATGCAATGTGGATGCCTTGCACATGCCTGCCTTTTTTGAGATTGAAGATGTGTCTTATAGCCTCATAGGGTTAAGACTTGTTCCTTAATATAAATAAATGCATCAAGAATGTTGTGTAATTGTTAAATGTCTCTAAACTAGAAGAGACTGTTATAGTCCCACTCTAAGACCAACTTTATTTCTACATATCAAAATGAAGAACAACTAAAGCAAACATCGATTAATAAGTATCGATATTGAAGTCCCTCGATACGGATGTTTCTTGATATTACAATAGTATTGTGATATGTTTCTATATCACCAATATATCAGCTAATACAATCGATATTTGGCCGATATAGCTGATAAGCCGATACATCGACCAATAATTCAATACATGATTGATATATCGGTCGATATGATGTTGTCAACTTACGATATTTAGAATTTGTCCGATATATAAAATACTAATATATATTATTTGATATATCCAGTACCGATATGACAACGACTAATATCGATACCAATATTGGTATTTTCATCTATGACAAACATATACATAAAGTAATTGAAGCATCAATGAGGATGTTACAATGGGTGACCTGTGTAATTTTGATTTGAATGATAAACTAAAAGATGAACATTTAAGATGAGAAAAAGATGAGAAAAGAGCATTTAAGATAGTTTAAACACTAACAATAGGTTAGAGGATTTAGTGGATGAGAAAAAGATGAGAAAAGAGCATTTAAGATAGTTTAAACACTAACAATAGGCTAGAGGATTTAGTGGTGAGAAAAGGTGTTTAATATGAATTCATTAATTGCAAATTAGAGCAACAATACAAAATAAAAGATGAGAAAAGACCATTTAAGATGGTTCAAATACTTAATTATAGGTTACAAGATGTAGTGGTGAGAAAAGTTGTTTTTGTGGTGGTCAAAGGAAATAAGAAGGGAATAATTCAGTGTATAAAAAAATGTGTCAAGGTGATTAAAAGGTTTTGAAATTGCTTTTAGCTTAGGAAGATGTTGCTTTTAACTAACTACAATGGTTGAAGACAATTTATATAGTTGACTCCATTTAATGGAACTTATGGTGCCTCATTACAACTAGATAAAAACCCTTTCTGATCAAATATGAATATCAAATCTTTGTTGTTGCGGTGAAGGAGATCTAGATCTGAAAGTATGCTAGGCAGTTCCTTTGCTGAGCACACCAGAATGCTGAGGAATTTGTATTGTTGTTGTTGTTGTAATAATATATTGAGCTGATACATATGGCTTTTATTCAAAATAGTGCTAACATGGGATTGCAATTTTGAAATTAACATCTTTACAATATGTCAACTTGATAGAAAGCATTATATTGTCATATACCTTTTATCACTTTTATTGGGGAAAGGGAAGGTTTGAAAATTTATGCCCTTTCATACGGTTTCAGAATGCATTGGTAAGAGAAGTGTACATGTTCACAAGTCTCCACAAAAATTGTCAGAGAACATATATTTCAAAGATAAAAATTAGTTTACTGTAAGTTGTGTGTTTGACTGACTGATCTCATTTGTGAACTAATGGAATGTTTCAGAAGGCCCTTGCTGCCTTTGAAAACCCTAATTTGTAGAAAGAGTTGTCTTCCATCTTGTGTTAAGTCTTGAGTGTGCAAATATTGAAGCATCTTCATATTTTTTCTGATTGATACTGGCCTCTTGCCTTGTGTTCCAACAGGCGTTTTCAACTGTGGGCACACCTGACTATATTGCCCCTGAGGTTTTACTGAAAAAGGGTTATGGAATGGAGTGTGACTGGTCAGTTCTTGGTTCATACACTCTCATTTTACATTTAAAGTTGCTGTTGGTAATGTGATATGCTGCTAGTCATTACCTGACTTATGGTTCTTGTTCTTGCATTTCTTTTACATTTGCTATTACTTTTCTTTCAATGGGCTGTCCCGCATCCCTTTTACATCTGCCATTGCTTTTCCTTCATTGGGTTGCCATAGTTAATCTCCTGTAATTGAAATAACGTCTCATTTAGTAATGTCATGTTGGGATTTCTAAACAGATATTATATTTTGCTAGTTGACTTTTTTAAGTTGCTTCTTTCCCAGTTGTTTTTATTATTAGCATTTTGGGCTATATGATCTTTTCCCTTTTGCGTGATTCCCAAACATGTTCAAAAGTGAAGATTCATGCGAGAGAAAGGATGGGAGGTCCTCCATAACAAAAGAATGTCTGATTTTCACCTTTATCATAATCTGTTTTTGTGTAACTTTTGACTTGGCTTTATCATTGTTTGGTCTCTTTCATTTGCAGTTGGAAAATAGTATCATTTGAGGATCCTTGTCGGACAAAAGTGCTACCAGAGAAAGCATGATTTCTCTCTTTCAAGAATAAAAATTGGTTGCATTTTTAATTTCAAATGCTGCATATGAAAACTTCTTCAATGTTGTGAGTTGTGACAGAAGTTCCCATCTCAGTATCCCATTTATACATGGAGCAAAAAAAGAATGAAATTAGGATTTTAAATGAGGAGTTTTTATAACTAAATTCATGGTTCGTGAGGTAATTTAAGCTTATAGCAATAATGACCAGGAATCTTATAACCAGATTAAGAATTTCGCTTATGTGAAGTCTGTGGCAGGATAGTTAAGCACAATTTTGGCAGCCTGGGGCTGCTGGATAACCTATTTTCTGTAGGGCAAGGGGACAATCCAAATTGGGAGCAAAAATATTGGATGTCTTCATTTGCATGATATCTTGATTAAAAGTAGGTGACATATTTACCCTTAAAAATACTGATTACATATCTTAAACTTCTTGAGCATCTCTTCACCACTTTGTGTGCCAGATATTCCTAGGCATTTTGTTGGAAGTTGAGCTGAACTTGCCATGCATTTCAATTATATTTCAGAACCCTTAAATGCAGCAGGCTATCCATGAACCTAAGACTTGCTACAAATCTATTAATCTAACAAATATAAATACCTGATTTGCCTCTAGAAGCCAAGCAGGCTGGTGATGATTTGATTGATTGGCACTAGGGTAGATATTCTTCATTGTGACCTAGAGGTTATAGGTTGTATCACCCAGCCTAGAGGTCATAGGCTCTGTCACTCAAATAGCCTCTTTGCAGTACATGATAAAGATGCATACATGTGTGTCCTCCTAGACCATTGTTTGTGGGAGTCTCGCTGCATAAGCTGCCGTTTTATGATCAAGTTGATTGAGAGTACATCTGTTTAGGCGCTATTTAAAAAAAACACGGGGGCTTTCTTCATTTTATTTATTGTGCCTGCATATGTCAGTATCTTTCATGGGTTGTATATTGGATAATCTTACTTTCTGAGCTTCAGCAATCTGGAAGACAGAATTTGCTTGCTGTTTACATCCTGGAATATCATGCAGCAGAAAATTTCTCATCTTCTGCTTGTTTTGATTCATTTATTAATTGTACTTTTTAAATCTTTGGTCCATGTCCCCGTGCTTTTCATGGATAAACCGTTTCTTGTAAACAGAGCTTGATTAAAAAAATGCTAAATTTTCTTTTTTTTTGTAATATTGAATGAGAAAATAAATGTAGAATCCTATTTGGGTTCTCCGATCCATATCTTGGTGTGTCTGCTTGTGCCATTTACATCAATATGCTTTTTCGGTACGAACTCCTTTGGACATGGACCTCTTTAAGATGGTGGAAGGTGGAGTTAAAGACCTTGCACTCACATGGGCATGGTAAGAGACCCTTGCATTCTGTGTTATGGTATTGTGTTGCCTTGCCTTCCCTATTGTGAAGGTTTTAGTTTTTAAGCATCGCTAGATTTTATCTCCTGAAGTCCTTATACGCTTAGCAGAAAGGAAAAGGAGATCCTAGTGGTGTATCAGTACTGCTAGTGATGATGTGTTTAGAAAAATGATGATGTCAGAGGATCAGTGTATTGGCTCGCTGCAACTGCTGTAGACATCTTTTTGTTGTTTATTTTTCCATTTTGTTTGTGATCTTCTACTAGTGTTCTTATGCTAAAGTTTTATGTAGGTGGTCATTGGGTGCAATCCTGTATGAGATGCTTATCGGTTATCCTCCTTTTTACTCTGATGATCCAATAACAACATGCAGAAAGGTACATGCTAAAGCTTGTAGTTGATATATGGTTATAAGTTAAATAATGTTTGATATATTAACTTTGACCCTAGTATTTGCTGAGCATTCCAAAAAGCCAGCAGTTGGCCATGCTCTTGGACCCTTTGCACGTTTTCCTATTGGAAATTTAGGAGGACAAAAAGAAAACACAGATTATGAAAGTGCATGCAATCAAGTGAAGAGGGTGCTGAACTAGGAACTTCAAGCAATTAACAAAAGTGATATAGAATTGCTAAACACATGGAGGATCAATGCAGAGCACACTCTTACTAAAGGAAACAAGGTGCGTGTTAATTGTTGAGGGGAAAGAATGTACTGCGGTGCTAGTGGGCCTGCGGAGCGTATATAGAGGAGCCCCTACAAACAAGAGGTTATACAACTGAAGCAAAGACTGCTTGTGGAACCTCAATATCCACGGGCTTATTAGCTAAATGGCAATTGACACATACAATATATCCAGTCGCTTCTCGTGGATTCCATGCATAGTACAACATATTAGCAAATTGGGGCCCTCCTTCCGCTGAATTCAAGGTGGTGGAGGAGATGTTAGTTATTTTGTGACCTGAAGTACAAAACTGGAACCTGGGATGCTTCGAGCCTTGGAACCCTTGGCACCTTGGTAATTCTTTAGGCATACCACACTTTTGTTGAAATTAGAAAGCAGGGCACAACTCAAAAAGCAAAAAAGCGATGCAGAAAAAGATGATTGGAGGTTTCTCCCTTTTCACCGGCCACAAATATATAGTCTCCTGACAAAATTCACCCTCGCGCCACCGAACTTCTTAGAATTTTAACTTCAGTGTACACCACCTTGGAAATTAAGACAGCTGGCCTAGTAAGAATTACTGTTGCATCTGGCTTTCACTTTGAGCAGATGAAATGAGCAAAATTTGCTTCTTAAACATTTTTGGTTGAAACTTTTTTCATTGTTAGGTTTCTTGAACCTGTCCTTCAGAATGCTACAAATGAGTCATCACTTTATCCTTGTTTCGTTGCTAAATCGAATTGGTGGAAGAAAGAAATGGCTCAGCAGCCATAGTTTTCAGGACAACATTAAGTAGAATTGATGCTGGCTTGCTATAGAGTTACAATTGGACTTGTTAAGCATCTGGATTAGTGACGTAAGGACTATCCTTGATTCCTTGACAACGCTGGGTGGTTAAGGCTTTTCGGTCTCTAGAAGTATGTCTGGAAGTAATAGCTAGAATTCCATAACCTAACATGTCACTGAAAAAATGACTTTGCTCTCTGGTACCTCATTTTGTTATAACAATCTTCAATTGAGGGTTGAAAAACACGAGTTTATCAAATTGTTCTATGCATCTATCTTTCTCAACCATTTCACTAGATGAGGTCTCCTTTTTCTGTCTTTTTGAATGTAAATTTTTTTATTTAATTTTCTGATTATATTTTAAGAAGTGTTTTCATAATGTTTAATTTATTATTAGGTTTCATGGATAGGTTATTGTTTCGAAAGTAGATAAGATAGATAACAAGGAAAGGAAATAAACTTAGAAATGGAAGTCTTCTTTCATTTTTGGATGTTAAATTGCCGCCTTGTCATTGACCTAACACAGGCTGTGTTTCTGTGAGTATCTCAATACCTCTACTGACCAGGAAAATATAATGGCAGACATACAGTTGGTCCCTTAAGTAGTGCCCTCCGGTAAACTTGTCTTCTCTGCAAATTAGAAATTCAACATGAACTTGAGGAGAATATTGTCAACTTAATGTTCTTTTTCACATTATTTTTCTTTGTTGTGCTTCTTTCATACAGCTTGATAAAAGTTTCAACTAGGTGTGAATGATTAGTCTTGCGCTCTGTTATTCTTTGTGAAAAGTGGCAATATGCTCTTAAATTAAATCTTCCATGTTTTTCTCTTGCATTGGTTAAGCAAGGCAACTTTAACCTTGCTACACCTTAAACAAATTATTCCACTATTCCTTGATTGAACATTCCTTCATCTTACTTGAACATCTTCAAGTCAACGAAGAAATTTTCCGCATCTCTGTTTTATTGGTTGTTTCATAACGATAATCCATGCTAGATCATCAATAATCAGTGAAGCTATATGATACTCAGCCAAGGATTTAACCCATGAATGTTATATGTTCTACATGTACATCCGGCACTTCCAACATGTCAGGCCCTTTGCTTAATACTTGCACTTAACTAATTTCCCTGAGTATGCCATCATTGCCCATGTACATTTTTCCCCCCTCCATTTTCTTGTCACCCCCTCCTGTTTTTCTTCCTGTCAAATCTTTTTCTGAGGTCATTTTTAATGTATATCAACTGCAGGATACAGTTGTAGTTCTTCGTCTTAATGGTGTTTCTGTAAGAAATTTGCAAATGATGTAGCAACTGTCAACAGATTTTAATTTGAAACTGAATAACTCATCTTGTAAGGATGCCTTCCATTGCATAGATATCATGTGCCCTAATTATAAGGATGAGATTCAGCAATTGTAGCAATTACGTCGAAATAAATAAGGAAGGTAATAGTAGGGTAATAATTACAATATATTTATAACAATCAAGATATGCGCTAATTATAACGTAATATATGTTGTCAACGTTAGGCTGTCATCTCCCCTCAAATTGCTGTCATCTCCCCTCAAATTGATATTGATTGATTGAAAAATATCAATTTGCTTAAAAGAAATTGATGGTGCTGATTGCCTTTGCAAAATGTCAATAGTTTGGAGGATTGTGGAAACGTGAGGAAGCGAACGAGAATCCGGTGCCTTTCTGGTACAATGACAATTGACCTTAATATTCTTCTTGTGCTCATGGTACACAGGATTAGTAGCATTTTGAATTGCATTGATGTTTTTTGCATGAAGGGGATTGGGTCAGGCTGAGCAAAGCCAAGCCTGCTGATGAGACCACAAAGCCAAACAATTTAGAGTAGGCTACAGATATTGCACAATATTCAAATTCGGCAGCAAATCTAGAAACTTGATCTTGCTTTTTACTCTTCCAAGATATCAAAGACTTTCTAAGAAATATGCACTAACTTATGATAGATAAGCAGGTATAAGTACATTCGGATCAATTAGCATTACTATAAGCAGTAAGATGAAAAGTAGAGCCAACAGGGAAAAGCAACCCATGACAAGATGACCCATGAAGATATTGAATAATTTGACGAACTACAGTTCAATCTAGATAGCGTAGAGTGTGCCTAAATTGACTAACATGTTGGAAAATGAGAGAAATGTTAGGTCGAGTTATAGTCTAATTATTTAGGTTGCTGACCAGTTGATGATAAATGGTAGGATTGAAATGGATTTCACTCTCCTCACTACAATACTTCACATTTATTTCTATGGGAGTATCTACAGAAGACATATCTTGAAGACTAGCCAAAGCTACCAAATCCTATACGTACTTATGTTGATTTAAGAAGATACCGGAATGGGTAGTATGAACTTCTTGCCCTAGGAAGTATGTAAGAGGACCAAGATCCTTTGTATGAAGCGACGCATAAAGATGTTGCTACATATGAATAATCAAGGCTGAATTTGTTTAGATAATAACAATGTCATCAATGTAAATTAGGGGAACTATACTAATAGATGTCTTGCAAAGGAACAACGGTGAATCACAGTGGCTTTGCTGAAAGGAAAACCAAATCAAGTAGATCAGGTTTGTCAAACCATGTGCATGGAGTCTGTTTCAACCCATATAGAGATTGCTTTAGCCTGCAAACATGTGAAGAGGATGAGCATATTAAGCTGGGTGGAAGGTCCATGTAAATCACTTCTTTGAGGTAGTCATGGAGAGAAGCTCTTGTAACATTCATTTGGTGGAGTGGCTACCTTTGTGAAGTAGCAATGGAAATAATAGTTTGCACAGTAGTTATCTTGGCAATTGAAGCAACAGTCTTCTCATAGGCCATCTCATATCCTTGTCTGTTACCCAGGGCCACAAATTGTGTTACCCAGGGCCCAAATTGTGCTTTATAGCAAATTACCATCAAAGTGTAGCTTTAATGAATAAACCAATTCGTAACCAATGGGCTTAGCATAAGTAGAGTACAAAACAACATTCCCTCATGCCAATATTTATGTTTATAAGATTCATAATACCATGGGGGAACAAGTGTAGTTATCAAAGTAGCATGCAGTGATGTTGCCAAAAAAAAAGATACCAATTAGGAGGGCAAGAGACTCTACTAGATTGTCATGAGATGGTGTAACTTCCAATGATGGAACATATGTAACACACGTTGTTGGAGTTAAATCATCAAAGTGAGGAAGAACATCTGGCTCAAGTAATGACCTAACATGACCAGAGAATTATTGATTTTCTAATAAAGCGAATGAGTGAAATACGAAATCTTTTAGTGCAAGGATGATAGCAAATATAACCTTATACAAAATGTTGCACCCCGTGAAGGCACATTTAACAGACTGAGTGAAAAGTTTATGGTGTTTATCGGGTGGTAGATGTAAAAAAACATACACAAAAAATGTATGTAACCATTGTTAAAAATATTGGTATCAGGATTGGTATAAGTCGTGATCATATTGATATCGGATATATTAGACGGTATGTATTAATATCAGATACATTAGAAGAAAAAATATTTTTGAAAATTGTATGCTGACTAAGTTATATCGGCAAATATATTGGTTGGACTGGTTGTTATATCAGCAAAATATTTAGTGTATCGGTTGGTATTTTAAATGTTGGTTGATCAATCATGATATATTACCAATACAATAATATATCACGATATTATTACGGTATCAAAAATAAATAAGCCGATATTTTCATCTATATAATGTAACTCAAGATGGTTAGGATGTTGATGATATTGATAATAGTAGGGAGTTTTATATTCATGCCACATGAGGGCAATCTATTAATTAAAGAAATTGTCATAGACAAGGCTCCAAGCCTTCAACCTATACTTTGGTTGGAACAGAAGATGCAAGCAATAATGTTCTAATAGCATCTAGCAGGTGATGATTTTTCAGTTCAACGGTCACATTTTGGTATGGTGTACAAGGACAAGAATGATGGGAAAGAATTCCTTTTTGTTAAAGAAAAAATATGAAATTCATGAGATATATATTTGCCACCTGAATCAAATAGTAAGTCTTTGATGCTTGAAGAAAATTGAGTTTCAATATAGGCCATAAAATTTTAAAAGATAAAAATATTTCATATTTAAAATGAAGAAAAGAAATGCTGGTGTACTTATTGTAATGGTCAATGAGCATGTCAAAATAGTTATAATTTGCATGAGGTATGATTGGAGCATTGTCCTCATACCTTACTATAAATCAAACCAAAACAATTTTTTGTATGGCTACCATGAGAAGGAAAGGAGAATGAATCTTACCCAATTTATAAGTGGAATAATCAAAAGAAAGAAGAGAGAAGTGATCTTTATTGCCTAAAAAACCGTAGTTTATTAAATGAGATAGAACAACAGGGTTAGGATGACCAAGAGTTTGTGCCATACTTTGTCATTATTGTTTACAACAGTGGTACAATCTAAAATTATAGAATGAGGAATGAAAGAAATGTAGAGGAAACAATCGTCTAACTTTAGGCCCTTTCTCTATTCTTGACATTTAATTATGTATGAGACAATTATCATGAGAAAAATAAACACCATAGTTGTTATAAACTATCATATTAAAGTGAGATTAGTAATAAGCTTAGGAGATACATAATCTTTTGGAATCTAAGAACTAATATCTCCAATAGCATGAATTAATAACCGATTGCCATAAGCCATTTGAACCAAGGATTAGCCATGATATATCTGAACATTGGTAGGAGTATTAGAGGAACTAGTCATATGATTAGACACACTTGAATTAATAAGCCAAGATAAAGATGGTGATATTCCTTTACCTTGAAGTCCCAAGGATCTAATTGCTGAAATAATTATCTGCTGAACCATTTTTGAAGGGTGGGTATAGAGGGATAAATAGAAGAAGATGAACCAACAATTACCTGATAGGCATTAGTTTGAGGATCTTGGCTTCTTGCGATAATTGCTGGATTTCCTTGCACAATGAGCAACAATATGCACTTGTTCCATTCAGTTGAAACATTGTATTGCCACATATCTCTACCTTTGCCTTCCCTTTGAGCAGCACTTTCTCTTGCTAGAAAATGATTTGTTGCTGAATGTTCTTCACCAAGTAACTCCCCAAAGCACACATTTGGTACCTTTGCCATAAGTTCTAAAACCAAAAGAAGTCTTGAATGGAGATCGCCTAGAGTTTAACTAGTGATCCCTTTTTTCAACTGAAATTGTCTGGCTGTCTTTTATGTTGGCAAACTTTCTCTATCACCTTACACTTGAGATAATTTGGGTATCTGTAAATCCTAGGATCCATGTCATGACTCTTAATTTTTGACAATTGTAATTTGGGAAGCTCCGCAATTGTGGGGTCACTTCCATTATATGGCCTAATAATTCTTTTCAATGAAAAATATTCTAAATTGAAATTTTCACATGGAATAACTTTTTCCTGTGAAGTGCACACTAAATGAGTCCAAGTTACTAGTTGCCATGATTCCCGGAGCACAACAATAAAGGCAAATAACAATTGAAGTATACAGATCCACTTGGTAGAAACCCTTAAGGCAATCAAATTACCTTTAAAAGTGAAATCCACCTACTTACAAAACTGGCAACTTGAAATTTGCACGCAGCATGCTGAATAACACCAGAAATTTCCACTAGCCACACCAAAGTTCACACATTAAAGTTCATAAGAAATTCACTTTTGGTTCACCAAAAGTTGACGGACACCAGAGTTTGCATACCATAATAAAAGTCCACGTCTCAAAAATTCATGCAGACCAAAGTTTGCGCATCACAACAGAAGTCCACACACAAATTTGGAGAGCAGGAGTGGCTGACAACCAGAAAGAATTGAGAATAATCCCACGATGGTGGCAAAAGAACACTATTATTTGAGAAGAAGCATAGAAAACCAAAGGTGCTCGTAGATTTTAGGTTTTGTTTTGGCTCTAGTACCATGTCAAAAAAATTTGAATTTGAATCTGAATATCTCACCTTACAAGACTGAGAATCAGCAATTACAACAATTTTATCTAAATAAATAATGAAAGTAATATTATGGTAATAATTACCGTAGATTTATAAAAATCGAGATTTACGCCAAGTATTTGTGATATATGTCATCAACACCAGGCTTTGAGGTACAATCCCTTAGCACTCTTACACAATTTGTTTGGCTCCAAGCAAGGTTCCTTACCAACTGTATGTTGACATCACTGCTAGAAAGGTTAAGTTATGAGTTAATCATACCAACCTAAATGTAATTGTTGAAAGTGATGGTACTATGTATTATAGAATGCCTAAATTTCCTTTTTAGACTCTTTCCCATGGAATTGTGAAGATATGAAGCTCCAACTAACTTAACATATTAAACCATGGATGAAAATATTGGCTTATATGATACATATTGACTTACATGTATCGATATCAGATCTTTCGATACCGATATTTTCTGATACCACGACAATATTGCGATATATTTTCATATTAGCCAATACAGTTGATATTGACATGTCAGCATATGGTTTTTAAATATTTTTTTCCATTCGATATATAATATACATTTATGTATTTTTTGTTATGTCCAATATTTATATGACTATGATTGATATCAATATTTTCATTCACGTATCAAACATTTTAATGGAGTGGCATGAAGATTGAACTTGGAGTCTATCTGATTCTTTGGCTATATGTGAATTTAATTGAGATATTTAAGTTAGGCTATAACGCTGAATTGTTGAAAGAAAGTTGTCTGAGTATAATCAAAACTAGAAGTATGGAGAGAGGCTTTAGAATCTAAATGGTTTAAGATTACAAGAAGTAATAAAGTATTTGTAAAGCAATTTTAGTAATTCAAGCTAGAATAATGAAATAGTCAAGATTAACAATCAAGAAATTCTTTAAGCATATATTGTTATCATGAATCTATAATCAAGATGTGGATAGAGTGAGGAGGATGTGACACAGGATTAGGTGGGCTGGTCAAAATGGATAAAAGCATGGTAGTTGTTATGTGATTGTCAAGTACCTCTAAAACTAAGAGGATTATTTTTTAGGACCATGGTAACTCCAACAAATATAAAGACCTTTGTAGCAAATACGAGGACGTTGATCTGTAGTGTTGTAATTTTGAAGGGGTGCCCAGTGCATGGTTCCCACATTGTGGGTTCTGAAGTGGGTGAGAGGTATGTAGCCTTACCAAGTATTGCAAAAGGTTATTTTTATGGTTTAAACTTATGACCTCTAGGTCACAATAGAGTGGCCTTACCATTGCCCAAGGCTCAATCTAATATAGGCGGTGTAAATTTGATTGATGAAAATACGAAATCCACATATTTTTGGTAAATTAAATTTTGCACGTATTAGAATAGTAAACTCTAATCAAGGGTATTTTAGTTCTACACAAAGTTGTAAAAGTGCTTATATTTATATGTACATTTTCGTAATGCTTTTGTATGGGGTTTTAACCAAAATCATTCTTCTTTCATTTTAACATGGTATTAGAAATGTTTACCGCCATCGTTATTGTCGCTACAAACACTAAACTAAATCAGTGTGTCTCTCATTGTGTATCAAAAGCCCAAAAATTGTTTTCTTGTTTGAATCTGGTTGAGCAATCTATTATGGAATCTAGGGTTTCGTTAAAAAAATCTAGATTTGCTGTGTTCTTGGTTTTAGATCTTCATTTTTTTTTCCTTCGAGGGATGCGTACACATAAGAAGAGAGTCTCGCATGCAATCGAAGTGAATCGTTCTATTTCTCTTCAAGTTTTCTTTGATTTCTTCTCGGGCTTCAACCTGTGACTTCCAGTTCGTGAGATTTCTTTGCAATTTTCCTTGGCATGATTTACCTTCAGTGGTTTCATTTGCCTTTTCTCCTAGGTTTGTGAGCGCCCATGTTTCTCAATGATTTTCCTTCAGTGCGATTTCTCGCTGCCTTGGTTCTGTCCGATTTTATCTTGGTGACTCTCTACTTAAGGGAACTATTGGTGACTTTTTGCTCAAGTTCAAAACTAATTTACTTTGCCCGCTTAGTCATGTTTTTTTTTGTGGTGATGTGTTTAGGTGTTCACAATATTTTTTTTAGTTTGCTGTGTGGTGTTTTGTTTTTTTCGTGTATTTATTACATGGTAAGGAGACTAGAAGCACAACGAGTGGAAGTGTTCCTATTTGAATGAATGAATTTAAAGTTATTGTATCTGAGACTGTTACAACCATGTCTTCTCGACTTATGTATCAATGTTTAGATGGGACGAGTTATTAGCATTTGAGGAAGAACATGTTATTTGCTGTTTAAGGTTCTTATAATGAGGACCATCTCACTGATGGTCCTCTTGATACTGCCACAGAACTTCTTGAGGCTTGAGCATGGCTACGTGAAGATGATTGCCTATAAACTTAGTTGATTAATTCTATAGAATTGAAGGTGGCTGTTTGGGTCACACATACTGATATTGCTAAGGAGTTATGAGAATATCTGTTGATTCTTTACTTTGAAAAACATAACATGTCAATGATGTTTGAAGCATCTAAGTCCTTTTGTGTGGAGCAGAGAGATTAGAATGTAACTTACTACTTTACTGTCTTCAAGAAACTCTACGAGGAACTTAATGCGCTTATGCACATCACCACTGATGTGTAGCAAATTCAAAAGCAACGTGAACAATTGACTATTTTATACTTCCTTTCTGGCCTAAACCCTGACTTTTAATTTGCTTGATCCTAGATTTTAGCAAGCTCTAAGGTTATTTTATTGACTGATGTGTTTTCTTGGATTTTATTATTGATCGTAAGATCTCACCATCAATTATTGCTACTCCTGTTGATCAGGCGGCTCTAGTGATCTCTTCCTGTTTATTGGTGGAGGTGGTGGATGTGGAGCGAGTAGATGTAATCGCAGTGATTGGGGTGATGATGGAAAGCTGACATGCTTTCATTGTGGTGGAGTTAGTCACACCAGAAATAAATGCTTGAACTTATATGGGAAACCTATTATACCATCTACATAGTACCCCTCTACTCCTAATGCCTTGACTAAAGAAATTGTTACTTTATCCACAAAAGACTATTCATGCTTGCTGACACAACTACATCTATTGGTACTGTTATTCAGGTAGGTAAACCCATTGCTTGTCTCTCGATGTCATTTTGGATCTGAGTTGTTGATTTTAGTGCATCAAATTATATGATGGGAACCTCAAGTATGTTATCCTGTTATCGAGTATGTTTAATTTTATCTGCGATTACTTTAGCTAGTGGCTCTTATGTGATAGTTGCGAGTATTGGTTCTATTTCCTTGATCTTGAACCTTCGCATTTTATTGATGTTCCACTTCCTAACCTTTCACCTTTAATTTATTATCTATAAGTAGGCTTACGATTGAATATAATTTTTATATTGTATTTCTTTTCTACTAGTTTTAAATTTTTTGAATCATACAACAAGGAGGATCATTGATAGGGTCTATTGAGAGTTAGGAGGTTCTTATGTGCTGGATACACAAACCACTCCTGTTTGCTAAAATTTTCTTCCTATGCCTCTCCTGCTTCATTTTGAGTCATCCGTAATTATCAAGCTTGAAAACGTTATATCCTAGTCTTAACTCTATGATAGATTTGTTTTGTGATACTTATTAATTTGTTAAGCATCATCAAGGGCCATGTTATCCTAAAGTCGATAAACAAACCTTTGTTTTTTGAGGTAGTACATTTTGGTGTTTGGGGTCCCTGTCCAGTATCATTTGAAATGAACTTTTGATATTTTATTATTTTTATTGATAATTATCCCTGAACAACTTGGTTATATATGATGAAATATCGTTCTGAATCATTCTCCATTTTTTATGAATTTTATGTTGAAAATTAAAACTAATTCTCGCCTTCACTGGTAATTTTATAAAGTGATAATACTCATAAATACCTGTCTACTCAGTTTATTTCATTTATGTCCAACATGGGATATTCTATTAGTCCTCTTATCCTGATAAAATTGGGTGGCTAAACGTAAAAATAAATAGCTTTTAGAAGTGACGAGAGCTCTTATATTCCTCATCAGCCTTTAAACTTAGTTTCTTTGTGAGTATTTGGTTGTGTATATTATGTTCATGATATCACCCTCATGTGATTAAACTTGATGTCAAGTCACTTCTATGTATTTTTCTCGGATACTCACGCACTCAAAAGGGTATCACTGTTTCTCACTTGAGTTAGCCCAATTTTTTATGTACGCTGATGTTTCACTTTAGGATTCAAGTCTCTTCTCTTTCTAAGAGTCTTCTTCCACTCTCTCGAATAATGTCATCACTCATGGTGAGTTTTTTATCTATTGTGTTGCCCATCAGGTTGCATTTTCACCTCATGCACTACTTGATTCGGTAATTCACCCATATGTTCGTGGCCCTCATAAGGTCTTTAGGTCCTCTCTTGTAGATGCTCCTGTGCCGGCCCATGCAGAGTTGATCTCCTTATGGTGTGGATATTATGGATATATTAAATTAGAAGAGATTTGATTTTATTTGATTAGAAGTAATTATATTTTATTTGATTTTGATTTTATTTGATGAGATTTTATTTTATTTTAAAAAATTATGTCATATTATTTTCTCGTTAGTTAGAAAATTATTTTATTTTCTAATTAATCTAGTAGTAAAATTTTTCTATATAAGGATCCTAACTCTAATATTGAAGGCATTATTGATAAGTCAAATAAAATTTAAGTGATTGTAATTCTCTTCTCTGTTAATCTCCACTTCTATTCTCTATGCTACTCCTCCTGTTTCTCTCATTCTTCCAACTTCTCCTTCTTCTCTTTTCCTACTTTTCTCCTTCGATGCATCAAATTTGGTATCAGAGGCTGAATCTCTATTTCTATGTTGTCTTCATCATACAAATGGTTCAAATTATCTTGATATTCAGGTGCGTTTGTTCCATTTTATTCTGAGTAGCATATTTTTACTTTTATTTATTAGTATTTAGTTTTATCTGCATATGTCATTTTATTTTTTATGAAAAAGGCCTTCATCCCTTTCATCTCCTGTAACTACTTTTATAAGGGATATATAATCGTATTACAATTGATTCTTACTTTATTATTTTAATAGATTAGTAATTCTTGTTTGTATGATGTGTATCATACAAAATATCAAAAAAAAATAAAACCATATTGGCTTAGATTATCTCAATTGTTTATTGATCTCAATCATGTTAGTCATATTGATGTTGCATGCACTTGCGAAGTGGTCGTGTTATTTTTTATAACACCTATGATCTAATGGACTCTAGCTAGTTTGAAATTCTAAGTCAACAATTAGCTCAATTAACTACCAATCAAGAACAATTACAAAATAATATAATTACCATTTAAACTGACCTAGCCTCTACTCGTCAGACAAATTTTGATCTCGCAAATCGAGTTGCCACTTTAGAAATAGGACTTCATTCATCGAATGCTGACAATTCTGATGTATCCCGTAATATGACTCATTGACTAAGACAAGATAGTTGAGCAACTCATAGAAGCAATTACAGGCCCCAACACTATGATCAAGAGTGGGATTCAAACAAACACTTCTTTAAAAATATCAAATTGGATGCTCTTACCTTTAATGGCTGCTTAGACCATCGAGTTTTTACTCAATTTGTTCGATATATGGATCGTTTCTTTGAGTGGTATGTTGTTTCAAAAGATAGGAGAGTTCAGGTTACTAACCTCAAATTGACCAGAAATACTGAATTATTTTGGAAAAGTATTAAGGACCTCTTTGCTAGGCTTCAAGTAGCCCTTGTTAGGAGTTGGGCTGAAATGAAACGATGCCTTCAAGAGAGATATTTATTCTACTCATACAGTAGCAACTAACTAGACTAGTGAAATTCCCTTTGACAGGGTAACTAATCCGTAGCTAAGTATGTGACTTAATTCGATGAATTTTAGTTGAGATTTCATATCATTGAGGACGAGGTCATGACGTTAATTAGGTTTCGACAAGGACTACCTGAGGATCTTAGGAGAGAACTTGTCATCCATGGAGTTATGACTTTGTACCATGAATATAATTTGGTCCGAAACTTTAAATTAGTTATCAAGATACCGTATCATTAATCAACATGACGTACTCCTACTACCAATTCTATGTTTGTCTTAGGACCCCCTCTGTCCACAATTCCCCTTGCAAAGGAAGCCTGAGGAAAGGGTATTAAAACCCTGAGAAGAAATTCTCAATTATAATACTTTAATTGTTAAGGTTTTAGATATATTTCTTCCAAATGCCTGTCTAATGCCTTATTTATTGACGAACAAGATGGCATAAACGAGGAACCTCTTAAAGAACAAGTATATAAACCCAAGTTAGAGAAATTTGATGACGTGGATGGTAATAATATTGATACCTTTGTAGGCTACATCAAGACTACTTCCTCTTGCATAGGCTTCCGTTCTCCCCCCCAATATGCCATTCCTGTGGGTTGTACTATGTACCTCGACGCAATCCAAAGAGACTAATGATTGGCATCATCATGCTATTTTTCACACTTATATCAAAGTGAACAAGAAGGCTTATAAGATTATCGTGGATAGCGATAGTTGCATCAATGTAGTCTCGACTAATACTATTTCTCATTTGGGATTGAATGTTGTCCCACATCCTAATCCATGTGTCTCGTGGATTGACACATCATTTATAACCGTTAAAGAACGTTGTCTCATACCTATTAAATTCTTAGAATACAAAGATTATATTTAGTGTAACGCTATACCAATGGATGTGGGTCCTATTATTCTCGCGTGCCCTTGGCTATACAACTTGGATGTAACAATCCAAGGTTATTATAATTCCTTTTTTTTGTTAACAAGGGAATGAAAATTTACCTCTATTCTTTACCCCCAAAACTGATAACTCCCAATAAAGAAAGGGTTAGACAAAAAGATTACATATTATTAGTTCCACTGCATTTGAATGAGTAGCTATAAGTGAGTCTGTTGTGTTTGCTGTTATCGTTTTCGAAGTCCTTCCGAACCCTTCTGTATCAATTCCTAGTGAGGCCTGTCAAATCCTCTAAAACTTTCAAGATGTTTTCTTCGTAGACCTTCCCAATCACTTACCATCTTTACGCGATATTCAATATGCTATTGATTTCATTCCGGGTGCATCTCTTCCAAATCTATCTCATTATAGGAAGCATTCTGTGAGCATGCTGAACTTCAGAAACAAGTTGAGGGACTCCTTCGTAAAGGATTTGTTCGAGAAAGTATGAGTTATTGTGCGGTGCCCGCTCTCTTAACACCTAAGAAAGATGGATCATGGCGTGGATAGTAGAGTAATCAAACCGTGAAATATCGTTTTTTTGTCCCTAAACTTGATGACATTAGATATGATAGTTGGTACCACAATCTTTTCCAAAATAGATTTAAAGAGTGGTTATTACCAAATCAAAATTCATCTAGGGGATGAGTGAAAAACAGCTTTCATGACAAAAGATGGCTTTTATGAGTGGTTAGTCATGCCTTTTTTGGTTATCTAATGCACCAAGTTCCTTTATAAAGGTCATGACCAGACTTTATAGCCTTTCGTGGGGCAGTTCCTAGTGGTTTATTTTGATGACATCCTCGTTTATAATAAGAACAATGAATAATATTTAAATCATCTCATATAGGTTTACCTTGCTCTTAGAAAAGAAAGTTTGTTAATCTTATTAAGTGTTCATTCTTTTCGAATAAAGTAGCTTTCCTGGGCTTAATTATTTCTTCCGACGGTGTCTCTATGGACCCTGCAAATATCTAGGCAATCGTAAGTTGGTTTGAACCCAAATCCGCCCATGAAGTTTGAAATTTTCACAACTTAGCTACTTTCATAGCTTAGCTACTTTTTATCGCTGGTTTATTAAGGAATTTAGCACAATCATGGCTCCCCTCACTAAGTGCATGAAGAAGAGTGATGTTACTTGATTTCTTAACCCTGCCAAAGCTTTCAAAATTATAAAAGATAGGATGACAGTGGCCCTCGTCACGTGATTCCCTGATTATTTAAAAGTGTTTGAAGTATAGTGTGATGTCTCAGGTATAGCAATAGGAGGAGTTCTTAGTCAATAACGCCATTCATTTACCTAGTTTAGTGAAAAGTTAAATCATACCAACTAACGATACTCTATTTATGGTAAGGAGCAGTATGTTGCGTATAGGCTTTACGTTATTGGCGTCATTACTTGTTATTTCAGGAATTTGTTCTCTATTTTGACCATGAAGCTCTTTGATTTCTTAGCTTCCAAAAGAACTTAAATTATAGACATGGTCGGTGGATTGAATATTTACAACCCTATTATTTTGTCTTGAAACATTAGAAAGGAGTCGAGAATCCAGAGGCCGATGCCTTGAGCCGTTGTTTATCCTTGTTATCTGCTTTTTAAGTTAAGATTGTTGGCTTTGAAAGATTTAAAGAAGAATACGAGTATTGCCTTGATTTTAGCAAAATCTTACTAATTTTTTAATGTGGGCACTTAGACACCACTGAAGGTATTTGTATTTAGTATGAGTATTTATTTTAGGTTGATATACTTTGCATCCCTAATACGTCTGTTCAACATTTCATAGTTTGGAATGTTCATACCGGCAGTCTATCTGACCATTTTAGACGTGATAAGATAGCAGAGGAGGTTGAGCAACAATTTTATTTGTCTAGTTTGAAGAAAGATGTGGCTAAAATTGTTAGTATTTGTCAAACATGCCAACTAGTGAAACATAAAAGGCAAAACACTAGCTTGTACACCCCTCTACCTATACCTTGGTGCCCCTAGTGAGACGTAAGTATGGATTTTGTATTAAGGCTCTCATGTACCTGTAAGAAGTATAATTTTATTTTTGTTATTGTGGATCGTTTTTCTAAAATTGTCAACTTCATTCATTGTAGTAAAACTGCTGAAGCTGCGCATGTTGCTTGACTTTACTATGTTGAGGTTATCAAGTTGTATGGTCTTCCTAAAACTATTGTTTTTGATAGGAATGCTTGTTTTACCAGCCACTTTTGGTGGACCATGTGGCATATGGTTAATACCAAATTAAAGTTTTCCGCTGCCTATCACCCTTAAACAAACGGTCAAATTGAAGTTGTCAATCGGAGTTTCAATAAATTATTACAATGTTTGGTTTAGGATAATCTTAGAAATTGGAACTTAATCCTTCCCACCGCCCAACTTGCATATAATAACTCTATCACGAGCCCATTTGAAGTTGTGCCTCGTTGCAAACCTCGAAAACCATTAAACCTTATCCCAATGTCCCTACATGTTAGTGTGTCCATAACGGCCGAAATGTTTACACAACATCTTCATAATTTCCATATCGAAATCAATAAACAATTGGAAGCAAGTAATTCTCATATAAATTTTGAGCTGATATGCTTAAAAGACATGTTGAATTTAATATTAGATTATGGTATGGTTTGGATTAGGCCAGAGCGACACCTACATAGCCCTGTTTTTAAATTGCAAACTCGTAGTGTTCCATTTAAAATTTTACAGCCGGTTGAATCAAATGCATATATTATTGATATTCCATCTTATTTCGGTTTTTATAATACCTTCAATATTGAAGATTTAGTAGCTTATAATGTAGTTTTAACCCATCAGTTAATTCATTTGACGTCCTCCTAAATGCGCTACATATTGCACATCCACCCATTACTACACAATTCTCCATCCTACCGGCACACAAAAATAAAATTGATATCATTCTAAATGAGCAGATTATGTTACTAGGAATGGAGCGGTTCAGCGTTTTCTTATTTGTTGGGTGGGCTGGCAGAGTCCGAGAATACTTGGATTTCTAGATAAACAATCCAACAGTTAGATTTAGATGTTTTGAAATTTTATCAAACTCGGCAGGATTGCCCATCTTCAAGCCTAAGTCCTTTTTCTTCCGGAGCCACCCATCTTCAAGCCCAAGTCCTTTTTCTTCTGGAGGAATTGGTGGCTTAGTCAAATTTCAGCCCCCACTCACACGTGTTTACCGATATCGGTGGAGGATTGTGCAGCCACTTAGCTTGTGGTTGGGAAATTGACATTGGAAATTTTTACTCGACGGGGTCGAGTCCTAGCCACCTGAGGAGAATTGATATGGATATAATGGATATTTTAAATTAGAAGAGATTTGATTTTATTTGATTAGAAGTAATTATATTTTATTTGATTGTGATTTTATTTGAGAGATTTTATTAAGATATTATATTTGATGCGATTTTATTTTATTTTAGAAAATTATATCATATTATTTCCTTATTAGTTAGGAAATTATTTTGTTTCCTAATTAACATAATATTAAAGTTTTTATATATAAAGATCCTAACTCTAATGTTGAAAATATTATTCATGAGTTGAATGAAATTTAAGTGATTGTAATTTTCTTCTTTCTACTGCTCCTTTTGTTTCTTCCCCTCCTCTCAATTCCTTTTCCTTCCCCTCCCCTACTTGTTTCCTTCATTGTATTAAATTTGGTATCATTAACTAATCCTCTATTTTCCTATTCTGTCTTCCCGAGCAACCAACATATTAGTGCCATCATCAACCCCTCTAGTCCACGACCTTCAGCCTCTTTACCAACTCCAGCGACAGTTTAGCCCCTGCAACAGTCCACCTCACCGAGCAGTTTAGCCCCTATTCCAAGAAGCAAAATCTCATTTAGTTCTACCTCATATTTACATGGTAGAAAAAAGTGTTGTTTTTAAAGAGAAAAAACAAGAGAACCGTCTTTAAAAAAAAATTGTGAAAAAGGAATCAAAATGACCGAGATTTTAGACAAAGCACCAGCAGCAGTCAACGGAGTAGCTGCAGCCAGATGAAAGAGACATAGAGCGGTGGCCAAACTCACTGCAGTCACTGTCCGACTTCATCCTCCCCTTCCACTTATTGGAACCATCCTCCATGCCACTACCGACCACCACCTCCGCACCCTCTCCCATTGCCGCCAATCCAAATCACATCCTAACCACCCATCCAAACCACCTAGCAACCACGTTCCATCGTCATCACTTTAATTAACCCTAACCCACACGCTTGAGCCAAAGGCGAATCCAAATCCTAGCCACCACGTTGATCTCTCTTTAAAGAGAGAGAAAAAATAATAATACTAATCACCAAGAGAGAGGGAGACACGACTCAAGTTGTGCCGATTCATCTTCGTCTTCATTTCTTTGTCTTCGTCTTCTTCATCATTGTCCTCATCTTCGCCTTCATCTTCTTCATCATTGTCTTCTTCGTCTTCGTTTTCCTCTTCATCTTCGTCTTTGCCGCCTGAAGTGAGAGCACGAGTAACACAAAAAGCAAAAGCCCCACCCTTGCTACGTTCTGTTGCTATGGGTTTTGTTGTGAGTGAGAGAGAGGTAGTAAACAAAAAAAAAACAAAAAAATTGACAAAAAAAGGCAAAAAATAGAGAGCGGCAGATAAAAAAACAAAAAAAAGGAGGGAAGCAGTGGACAAATATCTCTCATCATATATCGTCATGTCATGTAAGCAACTTAGATCATTTTTTCTTTATATCTCGATTAGTAATATGTGTTTCCAGATGCTAGCGGCAGACTACGCAATCACTCAGTTTGTGGTTGGAGGATTGACTATAGAAGTTTCATTTGACGGGGTTGAGTCCTAGCCACCTGAGGAGAATTGATGTAGACATTATTGATATTTCAAAGTAGAAGAGATTTAATTTTATTTGATTAGAAATAATTATATTTTATTTGATTTTATTCAAGATATTTTATTTGACGAGATTTTATTTTATTTTAGAAAATTGTCATATTATTTCCTCATTAGCTAGAAAATTATTTTGTTTTCTAATTAACCTAGTGGTAAAGTTTTTCAATATAAAGATCCTAACTCTAATATTGAGGATATTATTAATGAGTTGAATAAAATTTGAGTGATTGTGATTCTCTTCTCTCTATTGATCTCTACTTCTCTCTGCTCCTCTTGTTTTTTCTCTTTCTCTTAATTTCTTCTTCCCTTCCCCTATTTTCTTCCTTCCCTGCATCGCCTTGTCTACAGATCTCATGGCTATGGAGTCAATGTTAGATTTGTGCTTCCAATTGCACTCTGATAGGGTCATTGTAGTTGCACTCAGTGTCCTTTATCTTTTACTATTTGAATGGTGTTTCATCTTCATTCCATGCTTTTTTATCTACTTTGGATTCTTGTTTTACATATGGATTGATGTTTGAAGCAATTTATCATCTTGATTGATGGGCAATAATGGAGGAAGATATGTTGGCACTCAAGTAGAACCACATGTGGGATCTAGTTCCCTTGCCTGTGGGGAAGAAACCCATTAGTTGTAAATGGGTGTCACGGTAAAAGTTAATCCAGATGATTCTGCTGCTCAGCTAAAAGCATGTTTGGTCGCTAAGAGATATGTCCAAACTTATGCTATTGACTACATTGATGCATTTTCTGCAATTCTAAATTAATATATGTTTGCCTTTTATGGCTTTCACTCATCACCGGTCTTTACACCCGCGAAATATCAAGAACACCTTCTTACTTGCAGATCTTTAAGAAGAAGTTTATCTTGAGCAGCTGCTTGGGTCAGGGGGAGTTTGATCTCGTTTCTAAGTTGAAAAAGTCGTTATATAGCTTGAAATAGCTTCTACAGGCTTGGTTTGATAGGTTCAATGAAGTTGTTCTTCAGTTTGGTCTCTCTCATTGTGGAAGTAATTATTCCACGTTTTGTCGGCATTCTAATATCGAGTGTATTCTTCTTGTTATATATATGGATGATATTGTAATAAGTGGTGGTAATGATAAGGGTATTGGAGATCTTAAAGTGTTTCTTCGGTGTCTATTTCAGACCAAGGATCTCGGAAGTTTGATACTTTCTTGGCATTGAGGTTGCGAGGCGACGCCACGTAATATTCCTCTCATAAAGAAAATATACAATTTAGTTTGAGATATGGGTATACTTTATGCAAAATTGTGTAATGCAGCCAAGGACTTAGCAATAAGACTTTCACCATACAATGGGAAAGTATTTGCTAAGTTTTTGAGATATCATCACTTAGTTAAAAAAACTAAAGTATTTGGTGTTGACCTGACCAGATATTGCATTCAGAGTGTGTTAAGTCAATTTTTGTCGTCTCCTCCTATTCCATATTGTAGGACTGTCATACATATACTTAGATACCCTAAATATTTACCAAGATGCGACATACTTTATAATAATCACGGCCACACTCGAGTCAAAGGGTTTTTTGACACCGATTGGGTTGGATCACCATATGACTGCAAGTTTACGACAGGCTATTGTGTGTTTATTAAGGGCAATGTGGTACCATGGGAGAGCAAGAAATAAAATATGATTGCTTGGTCAAGTGTTGAATCGGAATATCGTGCATTGATCCAAGTTACTTGTGAAGTGATGTGACTTAGCTACTTGATTTATTTGGATGTAAGAGCTTCGACCCATCTCAGTTGTGGTGCGATAATTAGGCAGCAATCCATATTGCCTCAAATCTAGTTTTCCATGAATTTATAAAGCGTATAGAAGTGGATTGTCATTTTGATCATGGGAAGTTAGAACAAGGCCTTGTTCATATTGAGCACATGAGAGTTTGAGATAAATTAGTTGATATGTTTACCAAGTCTTTAGTTAGATGTCAAGTAGAGTACATTTATAACAAGTTGGGTATGATTAATATTTATATTTTAATTTGAGGGAATATTAGAATAGTAAACCCTAATCAAGGGTATTTTAGTCCTATACAATGTTAGAAATATGTCTATATATATGTACATTCTTATAATCATTTTGTGTGGGGTTTTAACCAAAATTGCTCTCCTTCCATTTGAACAGCACCCATTGAAGAAAAGTTGAGGAAATGATCTTAAGATAATTCGGACATTGGATGTGTTGGAATGGTAATTTATCGGCGAGTAAAAATGATTTTTTTAGGTTAGAGTTTATAGGAAAGTGAGAGGTAAGGCATGAAATTGTGGTTAGATTAAGAAAATATTTGAGGATGCTTGGACTTTTGATGGATGTTCATGTAAGTCGGGTGAAATGATAAAAAGATGATTCATATAGCCATATACATTATGGGACTTGGGGCTTTGTTACCAACGTTGTAGTTGCTGTTATTGCTGCTCCACACTGCTAGTTGTTGTAGTCAGTTCCTTGAGCACCCAAAGATAGTACTTAATTCCTTTTATAGGTTTTTTTTTTAGAAATTTTCTTGCTTTCATTGATCTTTCTTCTGGATTATACTCGTGTATCTTGTGGTTTCATGCTTTTGTTTTTGTGATTTTTGCTATAAGAAAAAAAATTAAGATCCCTTTCTTAGGGATGTACTATTTTGTTCTTTGTTGCAACAGGAAAAGTATCTGTTATGGGTTTGTGTTGGTTTATTTCATCAAAGCTGCTTTTTGTTAATGAGGGGCACACCATGAATGCCAGCTGCTATGTCTCTGTCATCTACTTAAGGAACCACTGTGTAGACGTTTATTATTCCTCTTTGTGTGCTCGCTTCAGGTATTCACTATGGCAGCACCCTGGCAAAGTTGCCTTGCCTGCTTCTCTTGGAGTTTCTTTGCCTTGCTTGAGCATTTGTAACTTCCTGTTAGTGTTGAAGTGCAGTTTGAAAGTGATTTCAGAATTGCATTGTTATCTATTGTCATTTTGTTATTTGATGACAAAGGCATACCCTGCCATTGACTTACTCTTCATCATGCTCTTAGATTGTCCATTGGAGAAATTACCTGAAGTTTCCGGAAGACGCAAAATTGTCGCTTGAGTCGAAGGATCTCATATGTAGGCTGCTTTGTGATGTTGAACATAGATTGGGCACTGGAGGGGCAGAGCAAATTAAAGTATGGCATTAATCCGATACACACACACACACACATGCATACATAAATACATACATACATACACACACATATAGATACATATATAGATACATATATTTATATATACATACATATATGGATACATATATAGATACATATATACATACATATATATATGTCACCTCTTCTGATTGTTTACTCCTTCAGTGCTGATCCAAAATTTGCTCTGCATCAGGCTCATCCTTGGTTTAAGGATGTTATGTGGGATAAACTCTATGAAATGGAAGCAGCTTATAAACCTCAAGTGAATGGGGAGCTAGACACTCAGAATTTCATGAAGTTTGATGAGGTATGTCAAGGACCTATCAATAATTTTCTGCAGTGATTATTGTTGGAATTTCCCTTAAATTTGATTCAGCTCTATTTCCGTCTTAGATCTTCTTTTCATAGGAATAACTTTTTTTCTTCTGATTTTCAAGATGAGTTATATCTGATAACTCCTCGGGATCCAACAGTACTAGTCAAGATTTAACAGTTCTTATCAAGATCCAACAAATTCATGTCCTTGTGATATATTTTACCGTGTCAGAAACTGTCTGAAAGTTGATAGGACAGAAATAAAGGGAAAGAAATGTGTTTATTGCTTCAGATATACAAAATTCATGCTGTCATGCATTAAATTTTTTTTTCTGTTAATAATTAATCTTGTGTAATGATTGAACTGCACTCTTAGAGAACATAAGCTTTATAGGCAATAGATATGCACTGAGATCATTTTTGTACTGGAAAACAATTTACTGTGCTGATTGGTAAATATGACTAGCTTTCTTTGCCAACAATGTGGAATATCCAGTTTTGGAATTATTTTAACTGCTCTATCTCATTACTAATTATTCGTTCGAAAATTTGGCTTGTTTCTTATATCACCATATTATACCATAGAAACTTCATTTTGTGATGAATTTTCTGTTATTTTGTTGAGTTTAGTCGTCTAGATTTTGACCATGTGATTGACTAGGGGAAGGAAAAAGCACATTTTGTTCTCCAGACTTTCTTTTTGTGTCTATGCTTCTTAGCTTTCTGCTATTATATTATTGTGGATATCTGTGCCCTGCCATTCTTCATCTTATTCTTCCTCAACATTCATGTAAATTTTTATCTGCCACCAAAATACTAAAATAAATATCTGTAGATACTCATGAATGGATTTTGGGTTTTGCTTTTAGTTGGACCCTCCAACACCATCAAAGGCTGGCTCAGGACCATCTAGGAAGGTGTGCGACTTTTTTTTTTTGCAAGATTTTTCTTCTCCTTTTTTGTCCTCTTATAACTTATGCACTAAATCCAGTCTTTCATTGGTTTAATATTTGTTCTTTAAAAGTTTGTTCAGAACTAAGCTGATTTTTTATTTATCGTAAAGCATTTAATATAGATACTCAACACTTGGATGTGGGGTATGATGCTTAAACTCTTCAAGTATAAGAATTAGGGAAATGTTTTTAATATAGTTGATTCTAATATTGATAGTACCTGTATTAGACACATGTAGGCTATTTCGCATTCCACGTTACATAGGTCCACACGGTTCCTTTTCCCCATCTCCAAACACCTTTTCTTCCTTGCCTATATCCCAAGGGACAAAAGGAACAAAAGATTCTTATAGGAAAAAGTTGGGAATTTCTTATGGTAGATGAGAAACTATATGTATGATTTACCTGGAATTAAGCTTAGAGCCGTAGAGGCAATAGAAAGGGGAAAGGACGGCCAAGACAATTGTAAGGTGATTGTAGCTAAAAAGGATTTGACTGTTCTGTAACCATGGAGGATGTTGCCTTGTATGGCATCAATGGAAGAAGAGGATTGTTTGTCCATCCCCTTGAGTGGGACTCAGATATATGTGTTATTGTCTTTTTTCTTTTTTCTAATTTGCTGAGGCAGTGTTTCTGTTGTTAATGGGATCATTTAGATTCTGAATTTGGTAATGTGCGATGATGTATGGTAGTATTCAGATTGTATCAATGATCTGCCCCTGCAAGAATATTGCCTCCCTGAAGTTTGAAACTGAAAAGTGGATTAGCATTAACTTCCATATCAACCTAGTGGATAAAGGTCTGGAACTTGTCTTCGGATTTGGAATAGGTCCCATCTGATGCATTTGTTCTGGTGGGTTCTAGACATTGATCTTAGCATAGTAATTGTTTGGTACCCAAATCAAGAACTTTCAAGGTATAATGGAGTAGAGAAGACATAGCAAGTGATTTAGTTGCTTTGACTTGCTTGTTTCCATTAAATATTAATCTATTTGTCTTTGCACTGTTGCCCCCATTCCATATGTTAGTTGAATTGCTTCGCTGTGCAGTTTTACTATAGTTGCCAATACTAGGCTCCCATGCAATGCTGCATACCGTGTACCAGCATGTCATAACTGAAAGTGGTTCTCAATGATTATTCCATATTGAAAAATGATTATTTCTACGTAGAATGTGACGGACATGCTTACTGGTAATGACCCAGATTACTGGAAATCTCACCTTAATATATATATATATATTCTTTTCAGTGCCTTTATAAGTTCCCAAGATACTATCAACAGTTTTCCTTCTATATGTTTACCCATTTGTCGAAGCCACTGATCAAGATTTAATTTCCACCAACCCTATTCTCCAAGTTCTTGCTGATAAAAAAATTGATGGTGCTATCAGCATCATAACTCTGTTATTTTCTAGTACACTGCATACCTTGCATGCAGTTTCTCTCTGACTTAAGAAAATAATCGGGGACTCAGTTGAAATGCACGTGGTTAAAATGTAGGTAATGGAAAGCAATGCAAACCTGGCAGTGATGGAGGCCGATGATGATGTCAATTATGATTTCTTTTATATTTTATGGTGTTTTTTCTATTTTTTTTTCCTTCAATGTGTTCGATTTTCTCTCCTTTTTTTTTGCTGTCATTTAATTATGGAAGGCCTTAGGAATATGTTGGGGTGTGTTTGTAAATGAATGCTTCCTTCAAGTGTTTGTTTAAGTAATGTGGGGAGGGGAAAGATAGGAAAACATCCCTTTTCATGTTCTCTTTGCTGATGGCAGTGGCACCATAAATTTTTTGTTGATGGGATTGTCATCAATAACTTAATCACAAAGTTGTGTCAGCAAAAGTGAGATCATGCCTTTGGTAGGTTGGGTGAACTATATTCTTCTTGCTACTGAAAGTGGGGCAAGATTTGGTAGATTGGAATCCCTTTTTTCAGGTATCCTTGGAGAGAGAAATAAGTGATTTGATTTCTTTGATTTGTCTCCTGGTAGAGTTGTTTTGGAGAACCAAGATCAATTAGCCTTGCCTAGGGCTATTCTTTCTTGTTTGTTTTTTCATCTCATGCTCTTCAAGGAATATCGGCAACGTCAATAGGACTGTTCATAATGTCCATACTTTCATGCTAGTTGACAAAGAAGGGAGAAGAGATTCTTCGGTGTTAAACATGAATTTGAATATTCCAACCAACGTGACTTGGTGGTCATTGATTCAAACCACAACAATCATTTTGGAACACAACGATAAGTTTACGTACATTCAACCATCTCCAAACCCTATGACAAGAGAGCCTTGTTGACTAGGCCAACCTTTTTTAAGGTACTAGTAGTGGTAGCTTTGTTTGCTTTGGAAGCAACTTGGGAAGGATTTAGTCATCGTGCAAAAGAGTAATAATTGTTAGGAAAGGGGTGCTTCTTATGCAAGAAAGGGAAGGAGTTGTTAACTTTCTTCTTCGATCATTTGCAAGCAATCTTTGCTAACTAGAAGCTGATCTCTTACAAATTAAATAATCTTGCTCTAACAAATAAGAAGTATCTTGATAGCTTGGTAAGGCTTCTCTGAAACAAGGGAAAAGAACATTTGTGCATTATTCCACTTGCAACTTTTTTGCTTCTGATGCAGCAGCAACCATAGCTGTCGATGATCAAACCACAAACACTCAGCCTAGCAACTCGCGGAGGTCAACGGGAGCATTTGATGCTTCAAGAGTTCCCATGCCTTCTGTTTGATACCAAGGAGCAACACTACTTCCCACCTGGAGCTCTTAATGAAACCCCCCTCCTCTGAAGGTTTGTCTTCCTAAGAAGATCATGCTGCTGCAGTTAAGTCACCCGGTCGTGCTATAAATCGGGTCTATTTTCCGTAGGATGGGATTGTGAAGAAAATAACCTCTTGTTATAGAGTCAACTCTTTAAGTTAATGATCCTTTAAATTGGTGAGTGATTCCTAATTACCTAAATGAGTGATTCCTTAGGAAATCAAAGAAATGTTAAGTGGGGCCCTTTCGATTTTTGTATTTATGTTATACAACTGACATTAATGAGTATTTCAATCGTTGTCAATCGATACTTATCCTACATCAACTAGTATCAGGGAAGGATATGGCAAGTAGGAATAGAGGTTGTGTAGGGCATTTTGCCCATTTAGCTGAGATCAATATCCGTGATGAAATGGACAAAATTCAGCAGGCAAATGCCGACTTGCAGCAATCAAATACTGACCTATGAGAGATGATGGGAGAAAATTTAAGAAGGTTACCCCAACCTGCAGCCATTGAAAATGCGCCTTTCTTTATTCCAACCGAGGCCACCAGGTCTGATAGAGGTAATGGTGATACAAGCTCCACTTTGTCCAAAAGGCTCAACCTAGAACGTGCTCAACGAGTCATCACATTAGACTCTCTTACCGGGGTACTCGACAGCGTCAACAAGGATATATGAGTTGATGTCTTGATTTTGACAGAAAAGTTGATCCTGATGTGTACACTAAGGCCTTCATTGACCGGAAGGAAATGACTGAAAATTGAAAGGTGAAATTCGTGGACACCAAGCTATGAGGAGCGGCTATATTATCGTGGCAACACTATTATCACTTGTAAGAGTGTCACAGTCAGTTCTGAGTCAATACTTGTACTGAAATGAAGCTCATCTTGGACGACAAGAACCTACCAATTGATTATTCCCAAATTCTCTACCAGAAATTTCATCTCCTTCGAAAGGTTTGATTAAGTTGTCTCGAGCTATACAAGGATTTCTACAAATATCTTAGTCACATTGATCTACGGGAAACCGATGATCAACTCGTGGCTCGATGTTTCACCTCTGACTACTCTCAAAGAAGCTTTCCAAACAGCCCTAAAATCTGAGAGAAAATTGAAGCAATGACATTGGACCATGCTACTTCCAACCAAATCCCTAGGCATCCTAGTGATGGATGCAAGGAAAGAGAAGTAACTGGCTGTAGTTTGAACAATTGGGCTCAGAACCCTAATTCCAGGAATGATGAATGCTTTCATTGCAGAAAAAGGGATATCGGGCTTACGCCTGTCCACAATAGGGAACCAAGGTCATAGTAGATCTCATCGATGAAGCTAATCCCGAAGAAGACTTGGCCAAAGAGGAGTCCACTGTCCAAGAAAAAATTTGTGAGCCCGATTGTGATGCCGAATTCCTTAGTAATCCGGTGATTTTGACTGCACCTAAGGGACCGGATGAGGAGTGGCTTCAAAGCAATATTTTTCACACATATGGCATGAGCAGCAAGAAGAGACGTGTCGGTGCCATTGACTCTGGAAGTTGCACTAATCTCATCTCCAAGGAGATGGTTGCTAAATTAAATCTCTAAGTGTGAAGTTCATCCGAAATCGTATGAAGTTTCATGGTTCAAGAAAGGCGGTGAAATAACTAGTAAAGAATGCTGCATAATCCTGTTCTACATTGGTAAGTATGAAGATTAAGTTCAACTTGACGTAATTCCTATGGACACGTGCCATATTTTGTTATGGCGGCCTTGTCCATATGACCGAAGAGTGAAACATGATGGGTTTCTCAATTCTTATTCCCTGATTTTAGGAGGCATAAAGTACCACCTCCAACCATTAAGGGATAGTCCCACCTCCTGAGAACCTAACAATTCCCTCTCATTGAAGGGGCTTGTGGAAGTCTGTAGAGGTGGGTGCATAACCTATGCACTAGTCTCCTATGTGGCTGGACCTGTTGAGCCAGGACCATTTCCTGAATCAATCCTCAAGCATCTGAGTATTCTGATGTAGCACCAGGAAAGCTTCCAAATGAATTACCCCCGGAGAGGGGCACCTAGCACCAAATTGATCTAGTGCCCGACGCGACATTGCCAAATCTTCCCCATTATAAAATGAGCCCACACGAACATGCGGAAAGGGTTTCATCCAAGAAAGTCTCAGCCCTTGTGCCATTCTTGCACTACTCGCCTAAGAAAGAGGGCACATGGTGAATGTGCATTGAAAGTTGTGCTGGCAATAAAATCGCTATCAAGTGTTGGTTCCCGACCCCTCGCCTCGATGATATGCTCAATGTGCTACACGGTGCCCGAGTCTTTTCCAAAATCAACATGCAAGGCAGATATCATCAGATTTGATCCACCCTAGAGATGAGTGGAAACGGTGTTTAGGAATGAGAGGGATTTTATGAATGGCTTGCCATGTCGCTCGGGTTGTCTAATGCTCCTAGTACTTTTATTAGACTAATGAATCAAGACTTAATGACCCTCATTAGCAAGTTTGTTGTTGTATACTTTGATGACATCCTCATCTTAACCTCGAACCCCAGCAGCATCTTGATCACATACGACAAGTACTTTAGATCAAATAAGAGAAGCTCTGTGTGAATTTAGAAAAAAGTGTTTATTCCTAGAAGACCATGTGACATTCCTTGAATATGTGGTCTCTTCCCATGAAATAAAAATGGACAAAGCTAAGGTACGCACCATTGTCCAGTGGCTCACTCCACAATTTGTTATGAAGCTCGGAGTTTTTATAGATTGGTCACTTTCTACAGACGATTCATTCAAAATTTCAGAAGCATTATTGCCCTATTGACAGATTGTACCAAGGCTAGACCATTTTCATGGTCTGAATATACTGATTCCAGCTTCCAGTTAATCAAGCCGAGCTCGTGTTCTGGCCCTACCAAATTTCAGTGAATGTCTTCATGGTTGGGTGTGATGCCTCACACTCAGGGATAGGGGCATCCTCAGTCAAAATGGGAGCCCAGCTTCTTTTTTTAGCAAGAAAATAAATGAAGCAAAGAAACACTACTTAACTTATGGCATGGAGTTTTATGCCATCATCCAGGCCTTATGACTATCAAGAAGCTACTTAATTTATAGAGAATTCACACTCTACTATGATCACAAAGCCCTAAGGTTTCTTCATGCCCAAAAGAAGCTCAATTCTTGGCACACAAAATGGGTTTTTTCCTCCAAGAGTACTCATTTGTGCTCAAACATCAATCTGGCGCTACTAATAAGGTGGCTGGCGTGCTTAGCCAAAAGGCATATCTTCTCAAAACCCTCTCTTGTGACATGGTCGTTTTGATTTACTACTAGAATATTACCAGACAGATCCTTATTCTTCCAAGGTAATCGATGAACTTGGCCAGGGTGACAACAATTTCACTATGTCAATGGATTTGTTTTCCTTAGGAACCAACTATGTTTGCCAGAGGGATCTCTTTGCCTACATGTGTTAACAGAACGACATGGAGATCTTTGGTGAAACAGGGTTCTATTGGTTTCCAATGGAGAGAGATGTCGATCGTTTTGTCAAGAGATGCATCATTTGTCAACAAACTAAGAGAGGGTGACTCAACTAGGGTCTTTAATGGCCCCTATCTATCCTGGACCGACCATGGGAGGATCTCATCGTGGACTTCATTGTGGGTCTTCCGAAAACAAAAGACAAGAGTGGTTCCATTTTTGTGGTGGTTGATTGAATTTCTAAAATGGCACACTTTATTCATTACTGGAACACTATTGATGCATCACTAATGGCCCAAAACTTCTTCAAAGAAGTGGTTCAACTTCATGATGTGCCAAAGAGAATCACATCCAACCGCAACTCCCGTTTCGTAGGTCATTTTTAGAGAACTCTTTAGGGCCTTCTTGGAACAAAGTTACAATTCTCAAGTATGTGTCTTCCCTAAACTGATGGGCAAACTGAAGTCATCAATAGCTCCTGAGAACTGATCATGTGTCTTACCTCAAGCGGAGTTTGCTTACAAGTCACCAAAGAACCGATCACCTAACTGTCCCTATTTGAGATCATCTATGGGTAAAACCCGAGCCATGTGCTTGATCATGTATCCATCCTTGGAAGCACTCCACAAAGTATGGATGCAAACGAAATGGCCATGCAAATTCGGGAATTACCTAATAAAGCGAAAGCTAGACTCATTTCTATCAACGATCATTATCGAGACGCTTTCAGCTTCTGTAACATCCCGAACTGTCCTTTTTATATAATGTATCTATTTAGGTTATATTCAAACTAACTATGATTACTTCAAACTTTTTACTTGGATAGGCTAAGTGGACCTATGATTTTAATATAATTAATAATAATAACAATAAATTTGTGGCTTTTAGCTGCTGTTCGAAAACTAAAATATAATATCAAATATTTTAAAATTCTAATCCTAGTCTCTTCGGACAGTTCTTCCTTCATGATCTCACCTACAAGTGATTTGGGCCGCTATTCTGAATGGTTTAGCAAAAGGAATCGAATTCAGATGTAATGCTGTGAATTTTCATGCCAAATATGCACAGCTTTTAAATTTTCCTTTTTAATTCCTTAATTCAAACGTGCCTTGCAACTTTTGTTCAAATATGATTTTCTTATGAATTAAGGGCTAGTAGGGCCTTACCCGATTAAAGAGTAGATAATCGAAGCTCTAGTTATTTTTGTTTTCACACAACTAAATGCCTTATACTACTATTTAGGACTTATAGGTGGATTGTTATGCATATCACCGTAGACAAAGCTGAACGCTGCTTTGACTAGCAGATGATAGGTTCGAACCTCGATTTACCACTATAATATACTAAGGCATATCATAATATACTACCTACTAATTCTTTTACAATGGTTCGATGCATAAACAAATGGAAACTCTACTTAATTTCACATAGTCATTGTATTTTCTCATTCAAGAGAAAATATTCTTAATTTTTTAACAAATTATAGATTTTCCTTCAATTTCCTTTAATTTCTTTATCATGCAAAACTTAAATTTTTTGTAGAAATTTGAACATGATAAATTTTAGAACATGAAATGCTAAATTATATGGTTCTTAAACATGTAGAACTGTTCTTGGCAAGATAGCGTAGAAAAATTTGTAACATGAAGAAAATTCAGCAATTCATATCTATTAGTAAACATGCTAGGCAATTTTAATAAATTTTCATAACATGTAAGATAATTTTTAAAAAGCAGGATCTCTTTTAAACATGTAAGAGTCATTTAATCAAGATTTCAGCACATGCAGGAAAGAAAATTACAAAAATTAGCTGAATAATATAATGTACATTGGATTTAGACATGAATTTCATGCAACGTTGCAGAAAAATGAGAAGGATATTACATGCATTTGAAACATAAACAATCTAGGTACGAAAACATGACATGCATGAGTATTTAAAATAATAAATACTTAATAAAGTAAGGAAATAACAACAACAAAGGAAGCCTTAGGATGTACCTGCCTTAGCTTCAAATTACCAAAATTTTGCTTGAAATCACTTTAATTTGACTTCTCTAGCTTCCTCTTTCTTCTCCTCTTCTTCTTCTCTCTCATCTCTCAAATTTTAATAGAAAATGACCGAAAATCAGTCAAATATGACTTATATAGCAAAGTGGTTCATGAGTGCTCATTAGGCATTCGTCGGGCACTACGACCAAACCCAGTGGCACACAAGCGCCACTCGGGCGTGCGTCAAGCGCTGAGCACACTAAAAGGTGCGCTCAAGCTGTCATGACCCAGGAACACAATATTTACAGGTCAAAATAAAATCAATAATATGTATATTCTATTAACCATAAGAACCCAACCCGGGCGTGACAATCCGAACACATACAAGACCCAACATGATAAACCCCGCACAAGATCTCATCGGATATAAATCCGGACAAACACAATATACGACATGTTATCCAAATATCGCAAGGGTGGTATTCAACATTACAACAACTCATTAACATAACACGATAACTCCAAACATATTCTATACATGGATCACGGCCCTCATCCGGCCATAGACAAAACCATAATATATCCTCGAAATTAGAAATATAACTAATATGAACATCTCCACTCACCGATAAAGATCTGCCGCATCAGACAACGTCCAAGCTCTACAAGCGTATCCAAGCCACTGGTCTGAAGGGATAAAACATGAAAACGTGAGCCTAGAGCTCAGCAAGTATCAACAATCATATAAAATGGTACACTTAAATCAGAAGCAGGGATATCGCATAGCAATCACGTAAAATAAAACACAATGTCCGTGAAATCCCTAAAAATCGAGGAGATGTCTCGTACTAAATCGTCGTCCGTATTAACTCGTCCCTCCGGGACAAAATCATATAAATTACGATGTGGTAAAATCTCATAGATGATATCATATTATATGATCTGAGGTCACATTACATAATCGCGACCGTCACCACATCCGTGTGGGACACATACCATCATCCGGATCTAAAACTCATAATGCAGAAATTAAGAGAAGACCACCGGAACTAAAATATAAATCAAAACACATTCCGGATTTATCATATCAGTACGTGCGAGACATTTCTATCGCACATCTGTGGGCCAAACCACGTATCTCAAATTGTCGTTCACGTAACACATGCAGAAATACAATGCTTGCATAAAATCGGAGAACCAAAGATAAATAATACCAACTTGAGGAAGGGTTACCCTCATCCAATAACCACGGCTATATCGGCTGCGATTTCAACCAGCAGCTCAAAGCTCGGCTACGGTTTAGGCCAGTAGCGTAAGGCCATCCATGTGCTCTATCTCCCATAGATTAGGAACTTGCTCACTATGTTTTACCACCCGCGGCTTTGGGTGCAACCTCAAATTTTAGTTATATATTATGACGTCCGATTATATTAGTTTTTCGTCAATTCCTTACGATGGTTCTCAATTAAATACACAGTGGGGCAGGTCAGCTATAAATATCTCAACCTTCCTTCCGGTGGAAGTAGCCTCAACCTTCCTTCCGGTGGAAGTAGCCTATCATATACGTCCCCGTTGGGACTAAGCCTCCCCGTCGGGAGCGGTACCAAATGTCTCATGCCTCGGATCACATAAACGACCCATCGGGTCTCGGACCGTCATGGTCCTGTAGTGATCCCACCCCCGGCAGCATGTATGGTTAGTGCAATGCCTGGTTCATGGTTCCATAATATCCGGATACACAAACATATAGATCGTCCGGGTGTCCAAAATCCCTCCAAATCATAAATACCAATACAAAATCGCCATACAACTGATAAAATATACATACATGTACACAATTGATAAATTAGGGGTATATAAAAATATATGCATGTTAGTAAAATCTCCCACAGTAGTCAAAATATATCAAAAATTAAATTAAACCAAGAATAGGGCTAGATGATACTTGTCTTAATATTTTACTCTACAGATCTGAAGAAAGGATGTCCCGAATCACTCCAATCGAGACTTTCTCTCTCCTGCTCCACGCACCCCGTGCCACAGCCGCCTCTCTCTTCCGCGCACGGCCTTAACTGCATAGCTGCCGCAACCTGCCGCCTCGAACGGCCGTCACCGGCCTTCCCGGTGACCCCCGTCGCCTCCACTGCCCCCCATCCGGTCTCCGCCCTCTCTCCCGCGCGGCTTCTCTCCTCGCGCACCCATCGTCGATTTATCTCCCCTCGAACAACTTCTCTCCTTCGCACCACGCCACCGTCGCCTCAGCCTACGCCGCGCCACAACTCACCGCTACAACCACCGATGTTGTCTCTACCACCCCGAATGGCCGCCGTCGACTCTTTCGGCACCGATTTCCTCATCGAGAGCCACCACCTCAATCCACAACCGCCGTGGCCTCACCCACGATAATCGCAACCTCCTCACAACCATCGCACGCTGCCGATTCACCACCGATCTCCTGCGTCGCTGCCGCCGCTTCCTCCTTTCTCCTCCTCCTTCCTCGCGCTCGAACCCTAGCCGCCCCTTTTCCCCTCCTCTCTCTCTCCTCTTCTCCCTCTCTCCCCGACTATTTTCTCCCCCTTTTTCTTTCTTTTTTCTATTCTTTTCCTTTTTTAATCTATTATTATTATCATTATTATTATTATTATTATATATAATCTTTAATTTTAAAATCCAAATCAGATTTCGAACAATATCACAGGTGTGCCTCGGGCACTGCTGTAAAATCCCGATCATTCCTCAAAATTTTAGAATATTTTTATTTACTTTTAACATGTCCAAAATATCCAAAATCATAATTAACATTAAAATAATCCAATTGGGTTCCGAAATATTACATGCAAAACTTATATTCATATCCCGAGAGATAAAATGAGCTAATTGGAGCAAAAAATGAAGCATTGGATATTTCTGGGCTATGGGGAAGACGAACTAGGCTACATATTTTATGATCCTATTGAGAAAAGACTCGTCCGATCAAATGACGTGACTTTTGTTAAGGATGAGACTATTGAAGATATTAGCAGGAAGAGCAATTTCGATTTTGCTCGGATGGACAAAGTAAGTGTTGAAATTGTCCGTCTAGTGTCCTTGGAGGATGAGGACAATGGTCCTGAAGCGGCTGAGGATGCTGGTGAGACGGTCACAGCACCTGACGAGGACTAGAATGAAGTAATTCCTCAACTGGCCGAGTAGGGTCCAGTGAGGCAGCCCATGAGGAACAGACAGACGTCCATCCATCTACCATCCAGTGAGTATGTTATACTCATTGATACCGGAGAGCCTAAAACGTTTAATGTGGTTATGAAGGACGTGAATAAGGAGAGATGACTGGAAGTCATGAAAG